>JAOTQK010000004.1:12987925-13000467 GCA_025642025.1 Rhododendron ferrugineum
TCCGATGTGTGTAGGGTGCTTGATCCAAACACCCTATTTTTCGTGTATATATGTATATATCCCTAAAGGATGACATTAAAAAAAATTAGAAAGTCGAAGTATTTTTATGCCGAAATTGAAAGGTGAATGACCAAAAGGAAGTTTTGGTCAAAGTTGAAGGGATATAAAAGAAATTTTCTCAAACAATCTAATATCATCATTCTGATCACAAAAAATATCCAATGCTTGAAATCAATAATTGCATAACAGAACTAAATAATTATCTAGCAATCCCAAATCATGAAAAAAGTTTAATCGAATCCATATCCATATCCAAAATTACTAATTTAATCAAAATGAGAATTATTATTCGATTAAATCAAACATTCAGAAAATAAATAAAGAGTCTACAAATAATTACTACAAAATAGGAGGTTTCATCGTCAACGAATTTTTTTTTTCCCTCTTAATTCCAAGCCGAACCCCCAAAACCCTACCAAGGCCTATTTTGGCTAAAAAATCCAAATAGATTATTTTTTGACGTTATTCAAAATTTTTTTTGCATTTGTTAGTTTTAGTCGATTTTTTTGCTTCGTCATGACGAGAGGAATCTAAAAAGTAAAATAGCTTCCTTATTCGTCTCTCAAGCATAAGATAGAGATATATTTATTTATTTATAACTTATTTATATTTACATAAATACGATCAAAATCTAATTTTTTAATAAAAACCAAAGTTAAAAAAGAATTCATTTGGATTTTTTTTTAGCCAATTTTTTTTTTGAATAAGTCTCCCCTTTATAGATGCCGAGCACTTCCAAAGTTTTAAAAAAAAAAATCCTTTTGCAACCAATTCTTTCTCTCTTAAAATTCTCATTTTTCCGGCATCACCGACACAGTTCCTTTATAATTGTGGCTACAAGTCAAACCCAATTAAGTTGGATAACCAATCAGCATCTAGTCAATTTCCAAATTCCAATGAAGGACCACGTGACTTCCTAAATGAGTGTTTTAAGGAAGTAAAAAATTTGTAAACTTGAGAAGTTAGTGTTTTCGGCAGTGAATAGTTGTTGAGAAATGTCAATTTGTTGATGGGTTCAGGCCTCGTTCCGTCTTCTCAAATAAAGATTTAAAAAATAATGACTTATTTTCAAGCTTAAAAATAATAGGCTTACGAAAATAATTTTTTAATTTTTTTTGCAGGGTTATCAAATAAGATTCATATTGTATATTTTTTGATTTCAGTAAATCTATTATTTTTAAGCTTGAAAATTACAAATAAGTACTTATTTTTTAAGGGGGAATCCAGAACACAAGTAGAGTTACTATAGCAAAAAAAAGTTTTCGTAGTGGAAACGAAATAGTAAAATATTGAAACTTTATTGTCAGTGAAAACGAGACGGTAAAATGAGTCAAGTTTTTAGTGTTTTTTATTAGCGAAAACACCCCCTAATCTTGACCATGTTCCTGCAAATTATGGAATTTCATATTCCTTAATTAATTGCATGTCCTTTCAAAAAATTAATTGCAGGTAGAATTTGAGCTCCACTTAAAATTAGTGGCCCATCAAATTTGCTTCTTCCTTTTTTTTTTCCAATCGGTAGGTGTTTATTCATTAATCACCAGAAGAAATATTCAACGAAGCCTCCAACTGAGCCCAGATGGAGAACTCTTCCTCCCAAGTCGATGGAGATTGGAGAGTCAGGAGATAGGGCATACTTTGCTATCAAGTGAGCCATCCTAATATAACAACGAGGAATAAAATTGAAAAAACAAGAATTAAAAGTACTAGATAAAGGTAAAATGTCTTCGAATAATCACTTCCAAACTGGCACTAATCAAGCTCCTCTCTTGCAGTAGGATTGGGAGTTGCTGTAGTGCGGCAGCCGCACTACACGGTGTAGTACAGCGGATCTGACCGTCCATCTTGATATGAAGGGCTCAGATTTAATCCGAGTTCTTACAAATCTGAGTCCTCCATTGTTTGGATGAAAATCCGAGCCGTGCATTATTGAGATGGACGATCAGATTGACCGCACTACACGTGTAGTGCGTAGGGTGTACTACAGCACCCCTGGATTCTGAGCATCTCCTTAGAAAATAATGTTGTTACTCTCATGATCCAACAAGGGCTTTTTACCACTAGGTACAGAAAATAAAAAATATTTTCCACCAGGTCACCTCCAATTAATGAAACACCAAAACCTTATGAAAGTACCTAAAACCCTTAACCCTGAAAGTGCCTAAACCCTAGAGTATCCTATGAAAGTGCCCAAACCCTAGGGTACCCTATAAAAGTGCCTAAACCATATGATATCCTATGAAAATACCTAAACCCTAAGGTACTCTATATATGAAAGTGCCTAAAACTCTAAGGTACCCTATGAAAATGTCTAAACCACTAAAACCCTAGAATAGAAAAGTTCACCCTAAAACCCTATGAAAGTGTCTAAATATGTTTTGGCCTATGGCTAAAAAACTCAAAAAGTTGAAGGAACTCCACTGAAAACTATTTTAGTCTAAATCGCTAGAACCCTATAATAGTGCACCCTAAAACCCCTATGAAAGTGCCTAAACCTAAACCATAGGGTTTTATGAAAGCGCCTAAATTTAAACCCTATGGTATCCTAAACCCTAAAATCTTAGGGCACCTTAAAACCCTAGGGTACCCTAAAATTCTATGGTATCCTAAAACCCTAAGGTACCCTAAGGTTTTAGGGTGTCCCTAAGGTGACACTTCCATTAATGATAAATATATTTTACAAAAAGTGGACCTAGTGGTAATTAAATATTCTATCTTAAGTCTTAACTTAATGGAAAATATTTTTTATTTTCTTTACCTAGTGATAATAATCCCATCCAACAAGCTAGCCACTGCCATGCGCATCAAAATTCGCTTCTTCGGGGTCTTCTAATTTGGATTGGGTTGATTGAGCCCACTCGATTCAAAATGCTCTTTTCAAGTCTTGGATTGGATGAAGCCTTTTTGTGCGGCAAGTCCAAAATATAATAAGCCATAAATAACTATTAGGTGCAGACTACAAATGCAAGTATGAGAGTCATTTCAGTACTATATTTTGTGTTCATCAATAACTGGTGGACAATCACATTACAACTTTCAATTGCTCAACTTGGTAGGAGCAATGTTTGCATGAGGACCCGAGGATGCTATAGTGCACTCCCTGCACTACACGTGTAGTTCGGCCGATCTGGCCGTCCATCTCGGCAATGGACGGCTAGAATTTGTTGGAGCTTGGATTAAATCCAAGCCATCCGTGCTGAGATGGACGGTCAGATCAGCCGCACTACGGCGGTCTCATTCCATTTGTAAATCGGTCCCGGTATTAGGTGCTCTTGGGGCAATAGTTTAGGTGCCGGTATTAGGTGCTCTTGGGGCAATAGTTTAGGTGCAACCCAATTAATATGCTCACATTAATGAGTTGTGTTTATGGGAACTCAACAAACATCATTTTCTATCACTATTCTCTATACTAGTCATAAATGTTTATAGTACTTTTTTTAATGACAATATTACCCTCAGTTCCTTTTAAAAAAATTAGGTAGGATAATTTTTCAGCACAAACAGAACAACGGCGGGGAGGGATTAAATAATACAGTATTTATTTAGTTAGCCGTTACTTGTTTTCGAAACAAAACAAGAAAAGGTTTTCTTATTTGAACAAGGATCCTTCGACAACAGATTCAATAGTGTTGACAATGTATCCGGAAAAAAAACCCGTAACAAACAGAACAATATCTTTTACAATATGAAAAATTATCAATTGGATAATACTACCGCAAACAATTAAATAGAAATCCACGAGACTCAATTTTCGACATCTAAAAGAGAGAAGTAAAAATTACAGTTGTATAACAACCGTACAAAAATTCAGGTGAGATAACAAAAATGAAAATTGACAAAAACTCCAATTTTTAATACTTCACACAAAATATAGGATTCAATCCTATGTCGCTCAAAGTGGTTTTCTTCTTCTTCTGTGAACAAATGATGTTTTTTTTTCGTCCGGACACATAGTAAAATTGTGCCTAGCCGCCAGCACCCTTGCACAATCTACTTGAGAACACTAGTTTTCTTTTGAATGAACTTGAGAACAATTGGTTGGTAAGCTCTGTTGAGCATTTTTTTTAAATTTTTTTTTCTGTTTTTGTTGGCTGCCGTATTGAGCATTTGTATCTAATAGAAAAAGAAATGGCGTCACTTCTTATTTTTCTCAAGTAAAAAGTAGATGGATATGAAGAGTTATGGTCATTTTGGTCAATCGAAATATTATTGACCTCTTTTGGTTGTGTTATTTACATTCTCAATGTCATGATTAGTATATCTTGAAATGTGTATAAATAATGTAATTAAAGTAGTTAACCCTAATCTTGTGCCCCAGGGGCACCTGATAGCATTTGCCTTTGTAAATATTCAGTTCTAAATATTACTTTGGTAGAGATACTATGGTACGAGTTCTAGCAACTAATTGATGAATTTTAAGTTTCTCTTTTCTTCGTTAATGATGGTCACTTTGTTACTTTGCTCTTTTTTCATTGTAGGAGTAATTGTTTTTCCCTTCTATTCCTCCACGTTTGAATTTCCTGCAATTTATTGCTCCATCTGTGACATTGGGCCGGATTGGTTGTTTGGGTGTAGCTTTAAAGGATAATTTTGGTCTAATTAATCTATATTATAAAATAAAACGGTTTTTTGTCTACCCATACAAACATGAACACCTCTGAAACTGTCGGATCACATTTTCAAAAGATTACAGTTGTTGGATTGAACCATTGATTCGAACCTATTTCCAAGCCTCACGCCTATCTACCCAACGTTTTCCTCTTTTCCATCGTGTTTCCTCTTCTCTCTCTCTCTCTCTCTCTCTCTCTCTCTCTCTCTCTCTCACCTATATTCTCCATATCCACGTAATCAATTTGGTTTTCCCTCTTCGGTAACACTCCCCTCATCTTCAATTTCACACTAGGGTTTTCCGAAATTGGGAATTTGTTGAAGTTATGTGACATTGGAAATTTGATTTCTCACTGCTTGATTGGGAATTTGATTTCTCACTGCTAATACACGGCCTTTGATTGGGAGTGTTATTTCTGCTAATACATGGCCTTTGATTGTGAGTTTGATTTCCAAATTTTAATTGGGAGTTTGATATCTGCTAATACACAGCCTATGAAGTTTTCCAACTTGGGTTTTCATTCAGTTTCGAACTTCAAAAACTGTTGGCAGGTGTCGTTTCCAAATTCTACGATTTAGTTTTTGGATACCTGACAAAAAATGTTGGTCATGTCATGGCCACAAGATGGGTTAGTTTGGCTTGGTAGATTTTGTGCGTGGTTAGGCTTGGTAGATTTTGAAGATTTTGTGTGTTAGTTAGGCTTGGTAGAATATGGGTTCTTCATGTAACGAGAATGACAATTTTTTGATCTAAATTAACTTTGTTATTTGTATTTCTACCCTTTATATTCTTTGTCCCCAGTTAACATCTGTCTTTCAAAGATGCCCACTTTGTGTTTGTTAAAATGCATGTTTGAGAGAGTGAAAATGGTGGGGAGTGAATTAATTCTTTATGATCCATTTTTAGAAGCAAATTTCGAAGCTCTCTCAATTTTTGTTTTCATTGACTTTGGATAGACTTTGTGTTTCGACACTACAAGGACATGCGACACGTCGGGAATACGTGGAGACATGTATGGACACGCCACATAAAGTATCAATTAGGTTTAAATAGGACATGGCAAAGTGAATTTAAAAATTTTAAAAACTTTACCAAGATAACATATGTATCTTAAAAAGTATTCCAATTGGGAGTTTATTTGTTGTGAACTTTGTTCCTCTTTCATTTGAAATGTATTATTTGATCAGATCACTACATAACAACACATCCCTTTCCCTATTTAACAATGTGATCTGATCATTACAGGACCAACACATCCCTTTCCCTTGCTCTCTTCCTTATCGCCAAGCGCATGACCAAAATGTGTTGCGTCATGCCTTCAGGCATAGGCATACACTAGTTATACTATAAAGGGGTATGAATTTCACATTCCCCTTTTATTTATTGGCAATCCCTTTTTATTTTTTTATTTATGTGAAATTAATAAACTACCCTTAGAATAAGTACAATGGCACACAAATGGCTCAAGCCATTCCCAAAAAATGGCAAAAATGGCAAAAAAACCATAACCCAATGGGTCGACATTTATGCAGCCATAAAAAGGTTGGGCCATTTTGCCACATCATCCAAAACCAACCAACAATCCTTCCCTCCCATATTTGCTCAAACCATACTTGTTGCCGGAGCTAGCAGATCTGGAAAATCTGCGTGTGTGTTTTGTTCGATCGTGTGTGTGTTTGTGTCCGAGAGAGAGATCTGAGATGAATATTCTTGAAAAATTAGAGAAATCGAAATGGGTTTGAGGGAACACTGTTAATCTGATATTGGAGGGGGAGATGATTTGTGGGTTTTGGTTTTATTAATTGCCAACAAGGGTGATAGTTCTCAAACTGTTAGTTCTATCCAATCTCGTTGGAGAGATATCCAAAAGTTTTGCGCCAAATATTGTGGCTATTTGAAATCAGTTGAAGGTTTAAATCAAGTGGCCAGACAATGTTGATTATACGGTAGAATTCTATTTTACTTTGTTAATTATATGCGCTACATTTTGCATACATGTTGTGATACTCCAGTGCCATAATTTAGATTATCGTCGTCTCATCTTCATCTGATAAAGATAAAGCTGATGATGAAGATGAAGATACAAAAAAAATTTCTACGAGAATTTTTATATCTTATTCATTGTAGAGAATAAAGAGAATGTTAATAGTATATTCAGAAGAAACATGTTTTGGAGTTTTTTATTTATAGAGATAAATTGAGAATGGTAGGTGGTAGAGTTGAATGCTTGATGGAGAAGTGTAGATAAGAGATGGTAGGTGAAGAAGGGTAGATGAAGGTAGTTGGTGAAAGTTAGTTTAGGAAAAGAAAACAAGGGGAATTATTGAAAAAATGGCAATGAACCATTGGTCCTACCATTGCCATTTTTTTGGCCAAATGACATTATCCATGGCCATTTTATGGGAATGACTTAAGTCAAAATGGCCCAACCATTTGACTTGCTCTTACCTCTTGAGTCATTTTTTCTATATGAATGGTAAGTTGGTAATTTCACATGAATAAAGACAAAATAAAAAGGGATGCCAATGGATAAAAGATGAGTATTAAAATCATTTTCCTACTATAAATTATTATTTTTTGAACAGCGAAATATATTATTAGGGAAAGGGGTCCAATCAAGAGTTGGAATACAGTCATTAGGGACAAAGTCCCAACACCAAAGAGCCAAAGAAGCCCAGATAAAACAATGAAGCACAAAAACATCTAAGGGCCAAAAAAGCCAAAATACAACAAAGGGTCTAAAACTCAGATCAAACACTGAAAGCCCACACACCAAGAAGACTCAAAACCTAGCCCTAATCAACAGAACCTTGTTGTCCACCCTTTGCCACCGCTACCACCAGATAGAGCACGTACCACCAACCACCGGACCACTCAGTCGACAACCACCGTGCTACCTCTAGCAACCCATCGATTAAGCGAACTGAAACCCAAATACCAGCCACTGCCGTGGATGCTAAACCTAAGTGTAACGACCCTGACCCGCCCCTGTAGGTTTTTGCCATCACAAAGCGCCGGTGAAAACATTACCAAGGCCATATCTAATATATAACTTCTCAAAATCATATAATAAGAAGGAACAAGAGTGCGTAACCAACGGAAGCTTATCCTATATAACACTATAACCTAATTAAAGGATAACTTACATTTAAAAGGGAAACTATAATTTTCAAATACGCTTCAGAGCTGTGCTTATTAATAAGGTTTAGCAAGCTACTTACAATGATTACAGAATTTAAAAAGCAATCTGAACACATCTTCTGTCTACAAAATAACCATAAGACTTGACTCCACAAAACAAGTGTCAGGCCATCTAACTCTTCAATTCCTGAAAGGTGGAGAAAACACATAAGCTAACGCTCGTATGAGTGACAAATACATAATTTACATGCTCTCCATGGACAATGCAAAATAATTTGATAGTATTTCAAAACAAAGAACTCAAATCCATAAGCTAAATATAATGCACATTCTGCTATTCGAAATTCAAAGCTACCAGGCGTCCCCGGTAGTGGATAAGCCAGACGTCTACGCATTATCCCAAAACACACGCCAACCTCAAACACCCTTCCTGCCATTAAGCCGTCCCCTAGCAAGATCGGACGTTGGGAATGTCATCAAATAGATTCGCAAATATTTCACAAATAGATCCACCTTCCATTGTTATTCCATGGAGTACACAATTTATAAAACTTGTTCAAATAAGCTCGTTAAGGAAAACAAGTTCAAAACCATGTAATTTAGGTATTAAATCACTTACCTCAACTCCAAGCTTTCACACAAACTCCCTATATCAAATAAGCATCATGAACATATATTAGATACAATTCAAGATATTCCAATCGTATCTCTAATGTCTTGATTTCCTAAATATTACCAACCAAGACTCTAGGGTCAAAATACAAAGTTCGATAGCGAGTCTCGAGAGAACAATTAAAAAATCTACAGTTATGACAACTTCAAACCGAAAACTGATTTTTCTTAGGCATAATTAAGGAACAATCATTACATATTTTTAAAGGTCTATGTGTCTAGTTTCAAAATCAAGAAACGGTTCGCAATTTCATCACTCGGGCTAAAAGATATGGCCGTTTTCCCAATGCGTGATAGTGCTGACTGCACAGTGACGAATTCGAGTGCTGCTAGGTTACGAATTTCTACAGAACACAATACTTCGAGTTAAGCTCTGAAATTTTTACAACGTACAAAAGACACGTAGAGGAACTCCCAGTAATAATCTCACGATTTTATGAGTTTTAGAAGTACCTCAACAAAATTCCCTAAAATCAGGTCAGACATAAGATCACAATTCTGCAGAATTTTTAAAACCAAGTAATCACTTTGAAATTCATATGAATCCTCAAAAGTTCACCACGAACTCCCTAAAACTCTATGAACAAGGGTTCCCAAGGTCTCTAAACTCAAAACCCTACTTTAAAATATGAAAATAAATATGGAAACTATGAGATTAGGGACAAGGAAACGTGTATTTTACCTCTTAGGGCTTCGCTCTTCTAAGAGAGGATTTCCCCCAATTTCTTCATCTTCTACGGTCCCCTCTCTCTCTCTCTCTCTCCAATGGTGATTAGAGCAAGGACAAGAGTAACGTAGAACACTCTCTCTGTCTCTCAAGCGGTGGAGATAGGAACGAAGTGGAGAGGATAACACGTATAGCCCTTCTTGTTTTATCAAGCCAACAAAGGAAAAATCATTTGGTGTATGCATGTCCATAGTTTGTCTTGTACCCTCACCCCTCTAATGACTTTTGAGCACATCTCACCTAGTCAACTAAAACGCACACATAACTAAGTTATAACACGAATCAAGACCCAGGGTATTACACTAAGCCGTTAGGCAAACACAGGAAAACTCAACAGTAGACCCGCAGGGGAGACCACACCGGCCGACTACCACATACATCGTTAGGCAGCACATCGGAAAACCTAGGGGAGAACCAATAAGTGAGGAAACCAGCCGTGGGGAAGCGGAGAAACAAAGGACACACCACAGATCTTGCGGATCAAGAGAGGGGGATGAAAATAAAGGGAGGGAACGATCAAGACGGAGGAAACCAGATCTTACCAATACCATTCACCGGCGATCGAGAAACCCCAATGTTGACCTGCGGTAGTCAGTCACAAGCATCGGCCAAAACCCGCAAAGCACCGTCACCATCCGTCGGAACATTACGCCGTTCATTTTATGAATAACAGGAAAAAGAGAGTTCAGAAGCAGGAGGTGGAGGTAGAGAACGAACAAAGAGAGATGGAGGGGATAGGGCCTGTAGAGACCCAGAAAATCTTAATTGTTGAAATGTTTATTAAATGTCTAATTGGGAAATTGTGGTTTAATTGGTGGCTAATTAGATTGGGGATTGAAATGAATGAATTGAGAGTTGAGGGAGTATAAGTGTGATAAGAAGATATAAGTGTATATAAGGTGTGTATATGGGGTGTAGGGGATCATTTTCCACCTTCCAACTCTCTCTCATCCGTTATCTCTCTCTCTCTCTCTCTCTCACTCAAAACTCTACCCAATCTCACAAGAACTTCAAGAATCAACCTCCCTCCGACCTGCCATTCGCGTTCTTGAGATCGAAAATCCTTGGGTCAAGCTTGAATCGAAGATTTGAAGTTCAAAGAGGCTAGGGCTTGCTCCAATATCGTAGATCTTGGTTTTCGTCGCGAGGTAGGGACTTCTTTACCTCTTTTATGTGTCTATATGTTGATTTGGTGTAAGAATCGAGCCTTGATCGTCTCCCTTTGTTCATTTTGAAAGCTGTCAAAATCTACAGAAATCGCTCGAAATTGCCTAGGGATAGATCCCTAAGCATGAGAGATCGATCCCTCACTTCAAAACTGGACTTTTTCACCTTGGGGATCGATCCCCAAGAGAGGGGGGATCGAACCCTCCCTTCTCTGGAAGTTCTGCTCGCTTTATGGGTTTCAGCTCAACTTCAAACTGTCATAACTTCCTCGTCCGATGTTCGATTCATGCAAACTTTATATCGATTCGAAGGTCTTGAAGTTAGCTTTCATTTGCCACCAGAATCTCTTTAAGACTCTGAGTATACAGAAAGTTATGATCATTTGAGAAAAGGTGTGTCAGTCTGCTGATGTCTGTGGCTATTTTTATGGTTGTTCTTGTTCCGTGTTATGACTCCCTATATAATTAGAACATGTTTAAGGCCTATATAATTAGAACATGTTTAAGTCACCCTCAAACATGATTACTTGTGTCCTATTGACTTCCTTTGATTTATTGATGATATCCTTGTTCCGTTGATCTTCCGTTAGTAAGGATCGAATAAGGGTTTTCTTAGTTAAAACTTCGTTTGATAGCATCTTGTTGATAGTTGGTTACTTGTGAATGCTTAAGGTGCATTTGTGGTAATGTTGGTATATTGTATGATGTCTCATGTGTGAATGTGAACATGGGGGAGTCTTGGCTTGTATATCGAATAAGAAAGTAGTTGTTTGTGTCGGAAGTTGGGATATGGAGTCTCGTAACGCAAGGGGTGGTAATACGGGGACTCAAGTGGGTCTCGTAATGCAAGGGGTGGTAATACGGTGTCCTAAGTTGTTAGGGTTCACTGTAACGCAAGGGGTGGCAATACGGTAACCCTCGTGGTGTTATACGGTAACGCAAGGGATGGAAATACTAATGGTGGAATTGGCGATAGAGAGTCGTGTCGAGGTTACTGGAGTTATCAATGTCTAGTGAACTTGGTGGTATATTGTGATAATTGGCATGTCTTGGAATGATGATTTTGAAATGTTGGTATACTCATGAATCAATTGTCATTCATTGATTGAGCTGTATCTTTTGTCTTCATCCCCTTGCACTTATTATCATATTAGTACATAGAATTGGTAAAGATTTCTCCTACTGGGCTAGTGTAGTTCAACCTAATCTTTCTTTCAGGTTCAAATACTAGTCAATAGCTCTCATGCTTTGTGTGCTTGGAAGTGAAAGACTTTTTGGAAGCTATCAATATTAATTACTTAATCATTTTTTGTAATTGACTTTCTTTTGATAAAGATGACCTTGTAACTAATTACTCTTGAATTATCTTTTGACTAAGGTTTGTAATATTCTAAACATGTTAGTACTGGTATCTAAGCTAATTTGGGCCGTGGTGCCAAAGTTGTAATTCTATAAATTTGGGGACTGAATTTATAAATAGAACAGGTGGGAAACTTTTTTGGGTATTATATATGATATGCGAGAATCTTTTATTGAAATGGTTTATTTATCTATGTTGAAAATCGAGGGCGTGACAAGGCCAGCCCAAGGATTTTTAGTGCCCAATGCCTAATAAAAAAAAGTGTGCCCTTATAGACACAGAGAACAACAAGCTGATTAATAAAAACCCCAATTCATTTTCCCCTTCCATGTACATCGATTATAGAGAGAGAGAGAGAGAGAGAGAGAGAGAGAGAGAGAGAGAGAGAGAGAAAACACTAAACAACGCGAGGTTCTTACCAATCGGGAAACCCTAGGCTTGCCGAAAAACCCAATTAGGAAATCGATTGTAGAAGACGAAGACCAGTAGGCTGCTACGGTGCTACCTTTCAAATGCAGACAAGAGCACATTTTTATTTTATTATGGATCTTATATTGGGCCTTTAGACCTAATGAATGTTGTATAATTTATTTTGGGCCTTTAGGTTGAATGAATTTTTTTTTGTCTAGGCCTTTTTTTAAAATAAGATTGGGTCATTTTTTTTCCCTATTGGGCTAAAAAGACCCCTACTCAAGCCTAATAGTAAAAATAATAGGAGTGCCCCTAATTTTTTGGATGCTCAAGGCCCAGGCCTCTTGGGCCTTGGGGTTGGGCCAGCCCCGGGGGGGGGGGGGGGGGGGGGGGTGG
>JAOTQK010000004.1:13001785-13012322 GCA_025642025.1 Rhododendron ferrugineum
TTCCGGCGACCTGTGTTGTGTGTGTATGTATTGTATATATACATATCGTATTGTGTATATATGTGTATATTTAATTGGTTGAATAGCCTAAAAGCTAGGCTGTTGGGGAGTGAAAAAAATTAGGGGCTGGTTAAAGTAGAAAATAGCACTTTTTCTAGAAAAATTGACTAGGATGTGTTTGATTCTATTGGAGATGCTCTAGAAGAGTTAACTTTTCCATGTTTAAAAAAAAAACCGCCTGGAACGGGCTCACCCGAGCCTTTGAGGAGGATCCCTTTTTCTCGTATCATTAGGGCCACACATGTCACAGCAGATGTCCTATTTCGATTCGATTATTGTTGTTTTGTCCGTTATCAATTAGTGATCCCCTCTCTCTCCTCTGTGCTCACGAACGTGCCTGTTTCTTCCATGTCTGCACGCAATCTTCAGAAAGAAACCTAAATAGTTATACAACTTATACTCTTCCGTCACATCACCCATTGGTGATTCGCCATTGGTGAAGTAGAACAGCACCCAACAGGGATTTTGCCCTAAGATTTGGGAATTCTAACACCTGGGTTCTTCAGGGTTATCTCAGAAAATGATGAATTCATAACGTTTTTTCCGTTTCTGGGTTGAGAAGAGAGTTTTTCTCTTTGTGGGTCTATGGAAGAAGAAAGGATTGAGGAGAGCAGTGAGAGGTTGTTGAGAACTGGGTCGGCCAGGTGGGTTGATGGGAGTGAAGTTGACCCGGAGACCACTCCATGGTCGTTGCATGATGAGAGTGAGAGTGGTGAGGCGTATGGATCTGTTAGGAGGAGGTTGGTCAAGAAGGCCAGGAGAGTTGATTCCTTCGATGTCGAAGCCATGGAAATTGCTGGTTCTCATGGCCACCATTCCAAGGTAATGTTAAAAAAAACTCTGGTCATATATTCATGTATGGATCTCTGCAATGGCCTTTGGAATTTGAATTGGAATTAGGGATGTATGTCATTATTCCCTTCAATGTTGGGGCTTGCGCTAATTGGGGATTTGGTCCTTGTGTATTTTGTTTAGGCACTGGAATTAAGTTTCTAATTGCCCTTATTGCAGGGAAATGCTTTGGACACAGATGTCCGGATGCACATGAACCCGCTCCATGCGTCTCATGTGTATTGAACGGCTCCGAGCACATCTGTGTTGGTAGCATTGCCCTTCTATCAGTTCCGTAGGACTGATATGTGCACTTCTTATGTCTAGACTGAATTCGAAGGATATTTGGGGACCACGGCCTTGGTTTTTCCTCCGTTTTTGTTGATTCCAATAACCACTGGCAAACGGGCATTTGACAAACCTCTTGTGACCAAGTATTTAACTGTAATTGAACTCCTCTAAGCAAATTTCATCCCAATTGCAAGTGTATTGTTGATAAACTTAACCCTCTTCGTCTGTATGTGTGTGTGGAACGCAAATCTCATAAGCCATTTACTCGATAGCCAAAGCAACTACAAATTAATGAAGCTTGGGTCTACACTTGACAGGAAACACTTTAACTTGTGACATTCCAGGCACTTTGCTTGTCAAACTCAGGGAAACAAACATTGTAACTCAAGCAAGTGCACATTCGGAGTATGTGGCTTTCGGTAGTCATTCTTTCTTCCATTTTGTTTCCGAGACAGACTCATGGGCAACCATTTGCTGTCAATTAGGATTCCACTATATTGTGATGTGCACTCCTTTATTTATTTCTCCGGGATATTTTCCCTGCCAAGGAATCAAAATAACAAGGACCCTATTGCTGTCAAAACTGGGATAAAGGATGTTTTTTTTAACTTTAGCACTCGAATGTCAAAGTTCTTTGCATTGAAAGGTTTATATGCCAGTAAAAGAATAAAATCCTTCTCTTACAGTACTTTTTTTTTTTGGTGATCGACCTCTTACAATACTTATTGATTCATAAAACAGGACTCTTCCATTTGGCAAACTCTTGCATTGTCATTTCAAACACTTGGCGTCGTATATGGTGACATGGGCACAAGCCCTCTATATGTTTTTGCTGATGTGTTCAGCAAGGTGCCCATCAAGTCAGAGGTTGAAATCTTGGGGGCATTATCCCTAGTAATGTACACAATTGCCCTTCTGCCTTTAGCAAAATATGTTTTTGTAGTGCTCAAAGCTAATGATAATGGCGAAGGTATGGGTTCACATCCCCAAATTATTTTCTAACAACGTTTACATCCATAAATCTACTGACAAGCTGATTACTCCATTTTTAGGAGGAACCTTTGCTCTATATTCACTGATCTGCCGGTATGCAAAGGTGAATCGGCTACCAAATCGTCAGCCGGCTGATGAACTAATCTCCAGTTTTAAGCTGAAACTGCCAACTCCAGAGTTAGAAAGGGCTTTGGGTATAAAAGAGACCTTGGAACGGAAATCCTCCATGAAGACCCTTCTCTTGCTGTTGGTTCTGATGGGAACTTCCATGGTGATAGGAGATGGCATTCTTACCCCGGCAATATCTGGTGATGTGTTTCCTATATAAGTCCATCTCCAGCACAATTTAGGGTATACAGAAATGTTTGTGAGATAACTAGAGGCCTTAAGCTAAAAGGGTTGCTATAAGTAGGCTTTTGTAACAAGGCTAATATTCATTGGCAATGAAGATTTGTGACTCATAGTTGCAAGACCTCAAATATCTTGTGTTGACCAACTCTGAAGAGTACTAAAATGCTGTCAGAAGCTCCATTCAGTCTAGCCGTATGAAGACTCTGAACTAGACTACTAGTTGTATCTTTATGCAACAGATTTTTTGATAAAGCCTTGACCCTTAGGAAAACCAATATTACCTTGGGTCCTGTCTGGTGGAGGTTATAGAGCTCCACTGCATGATATGCGTTCTAATCAATTGAGACTGACACTTTGTTGAGTTCTGACTTAGATATTCCTTTTTTGCTACTTAGAAAACAAACTAAACTAACCATTAAATAGCTTATCTCGCAAACTAAACTAACCACTAATTAGCTTATCTCGCAAACTAAACTAAGTAACTAACCACTAATTAACTTATCTCTTATCTGCAAAATCTTCAAAATGCATCCCTGTAGAAAGTCACCCAGCTAAACAAATACCATTTGTGTTGCTTTGAATAAATTGTTATGGAGAAAATGTTGCTTGGATGAGAAGTATATGCCCCCATCTCACTTATGGAGTCACAATCACATGTCTGCTGTTAAGTTTCTTGCTCAAAACGCCCAAGTCTCACATACTACATGGGGGATGCTATTATTCTGATGTGGCAATTTTTTAAATACCAGCCTTGAGACTCTAACCCACTTATGGAGAGGTAGACAATAGAATTTGAGGACATAATCCGAGATGTAAATAGGTGCACTTATGGCACGAAAAATGGGGGAACTAATTACTAGGAAAATAACTGAGTCTTAAACCAAAGCCTCCCCCAAGCCTAGCTCTGTTTTGGTGCTAAAGCATACAACTTTAAACCACTTCACTATGGGCAGAGAGGCCCCCAAGGCTGATCTATCAACTTAGGAGGCGGGTGGGACAACTTCTAACTATTGCAATAACTTTTGTAAAAGGTCCTACAACAAGTATTCACACAATCTATGAGGGAAGAAACAACTCATATTCCAGGAGACCATATCGAGGTTTACATGGTGGTTGTCTGGTTGATGTGTGCCGTAGGAATGACGTGACAATTATAAACTATGCTCATTTCTGAATGGTGGAAACAATAAAACCCTGAAATACCTGAGCTTTTTCACCTGAAGGTTGAAACTGAACCTAAAACATACTGGAGTATCTTGGACATCAATGAGTGCATGTGTGTATGGCATTCAGATTTTTCCATTGTCCTTCAACTGGTGGTTGGAATCATCGTGGCCAGGGATGCTAAATTTTATCACAGAATTATCACAGCACTACCTTTTTCACTAGGAAATTGTAATTTGACTTTTTACTCCTTAAAGTATGGATGTGCATTCACTATCATGTTTCCTTTGTGGAATTTTATTAATCCAACTTGCTTAAGAGTTGAATTCTGATTTTGGCTTCTCTCTCTTGCAGTCATGTCTGCTGTGAGTGGTCTTCAGGGTGAAATTTCAGGATTTGGTACAAGTGGGTAACTTGTTCTTCTCTCAAACTGTATTAAATTGCAAGTGTATTGACTGTATTTCAGCGGAGGGATAACTTACTTTTGAGATTGTTGTTTTCCCATCAGTTGCTGTACTATTCATTGCGAGATGGTTGAGTAGCCTTTTTGACCTAGGTAGTTCAAAGACCATGCCGAGCGGCCGAAACCACGAATTTACTCAAAATTTGAGCAGCTCTTAAGGCTCAGATTTTCATGTTGGCATGATGCTTTTGTTAGCTACGTTTCAGAGACATTTCGAAAACAATGTGATTGAGAATGAGTGCAAAAGTCATAGAGCATGATTCTAATAGGTGTCAAATAACTCAATGTGTTGACTTGTTTCGTAAAATATCGACATGTGTATTTTGGTATGTGTAGGTGGAAACTTAGGAATTTTGGGATTCCATTAATGTTACGTTTGGATCTCCTAGAAAACAGAGATGTATCTGCAGTTCCAATGGAAACAGAAAGGAATTTTGTTCCTTGGAAGCTAATTTATGGTATTTCCTTGGGTGCAGCACATGATATACAAGACTTACCGTGAAAGTTTTCAGCGAGAAGCTCAAAGAACTTTTGTCTTACGACTGGTGTGAAATGCTAACAAAGAACACTGATACCAATTTTCTTGAATTTGTTTGCAGGTGCTGTAGTTATTGTGTCAATTGTTATCCTTGTGGGGTTGTTTAGCATACAGCAGTTTGGGACTAGTAAAGTTGGTGTTACATTTGCTCCTGCACTTGCTGTGTGGTTCGTTAGTTTGGGTGCTATTGGACTTTACAACCTAATTACGCACGATTACACTGTCTTGAGGGCCTTCAATCCGGCTTATATCTATTTTTTCTTCAAGAGGAACACTGGAAAGGCATGGTCAGCTCTTGGTGGTTGTGTTTTATGCATTACAGGTATGTTGAGCACCATGTTCCTTTTGAAGCAGTTACTTTACTTCGGCTGCGTTTGGGATGCCTTTTGGATTTCAAAATTACAATGAGAAACAGTTAGGGGGTGTTCCGGTTTCTTGAAAAAGGAACTTTTAGAAAAGGAAGGTGATTTCAAGCTCAAAAATCATGTGTTTACGCAAATAATTTTCCTACCAATATGGATTTTGTTTGATAGATCTCATTGAGATCTTTTAAACGGTGCAAAAAAAATTAAAAAAATTATTTTTCATTATATTTGAATTTGAAATTACCTTCTTTTTAAAAAGGAAGGTTGAAAAAGAAAGCGGAACGGGGCCTTAGTCCCTTTGACCACGTCACTTCTAGTTACATGACACAGCCTATGATCTATGTTTGCAGGAGCAGAAGCAATGTTTGCTGATTTGGGCCATTTCTCTGTACCGTCTATACAGGTACCAGTTTCACCTTTGTACTCCACAATGACTTGGCTCCCGCCCTGATCTACTCATAAATTGCATAAACAGAGTATAGCTTAATTTTTATTAAAAAAGAAAAAGAGTAGCTTATCACATATTCTCTGCTGACTTCAAGTCTTCAACAGATTGCCTTCACTTTTGTGGTATTCCCGTGCCTTCTGTTGGCTTATATTGGTCAAGCTGCATATTTAATGAAATACCCAGATTCAGTTGAACGAATTTTCTATGATTCTATCCCAGGTAATGTACAGCTCCATAATTTGGCTGATGTTCAAATCCCTAATGAAGATAAATGTTCTTTTCATTGACGGGTGTTGTATTTCATCATACAGAGGGCCTTTTTTGGCCTGTTTTTGTGATCGCCACAATTGCTGCAATAATTGCCAGTCAAGCCATGATATCTGCTTCATTTTCATGCGTAAAACAATCCATGGCTCTTGGATGCTTCCCAAGGCTTAAAATTGTTCACACCTCAAGGCGGCTGATGGGTCAAATATACATCCCTGTGATCAATTGGTTTCTGATGACCATGTGTGTGTTGGTCGTCGCGACCTTTCGAAGCACCACTGACATTGCAAATGCATATGGTAAAGCTTTTGTTTAAGCATTCTTAAGGTACTTTTTGAATGGTAACAAAAGGTCTTGTCTAAAAAGGTTGGGCTTAGTTTTCGTTTGAAATTATTCAGATGCTTTTAATCAAAAAATTATGTAAACATTTCTAGCAAAATGCAAAATCCGGGGAATTAGTTAGGGCTGACATTGTTTACTTGATGATGCAATTCTTCTCATTATTCATTGTTACAGTTTGTGCAAACTAGTATGTAATAAATTGATGCTAAAAGCTTTAAATGGTTTCTGGGACCTAATAAGTACCTGACTCTTTTGATACTTTGCTATCGCATAGGATCAATGACATTAGAATGAGAAGTACAAGCTTGCTGTTACAGGTGATACCCAATTTTGTGACATATTTTGTTTTTACTACTGAGACTTTAAACTTCCCTTGCAGGCATAGCAGAAGTTGGTGTGATGATCGTCACCACGACCTTGGTGACACTTGTGATGCTTCTAATTTGGCAAACCAATTTGATTCTGGCCCTGTGTTTCCCACTTGTATTTGGAACAGTAGAGCTCATCTACTTATCTGCAGTCCTATCAAAAATCTTAGAAGGCGGTTGGCTTCCCCTTGCTTTCGCTTCTATCTTTCTCTGCGTGATGTACACTTGGAACTATGGGAGCGTGTTAAAGTACCAAAGTGAGGTAAGGGAGAAGATCTCAATGGATTTCTTAATTGAGCTGGGCTCCAGCCTCGGTACAGTTAGGGTTCCGGGAATGGGATTAATGTACAATGAGCTTGTCCAAGGGATTCCTTCTGTTTTTGGACAGTTCCTATTGGACCTTCCTGCGATCCACTCTACACTCGTATTCGTTTGCATCAAGTATGTCCCGGTTCCGGTTGTCCCCCAAGAAGAAAGGTTTCTGTTCCGGAGGGTTGGCCCTAAAGATTACCATATGTTCCGGTGTGTTGCACGGTACGGCTATAAAGATGTCAGAAAGGAAGATCACCGTGCGTTCGAGCAACTTCTGGTCGAAAGCCTAGAGAAATTTTTGAGAAGGGAGGCTCAAGATCTTGCCTTGGAGAGCAATTTGGAGGAGATCGACAGTATTTCTGAACGGTCAAGGGAATCGAGGGACTCTGGGTTCCCACAAGGTGATGGGACATTGGAGCTCAGGATTCCTTTGATGGGTGATCAAAGATTGGACGAAGCGGGAAGCTCAGCTTCGTTCGAACATGTGTCAGCAGCATTGCCGTCTAGTGTAATGTCATCAGATGAGGATCCAAGCCTTGAGTATGAGCTTTCAGCTCTTCGCGAAGCCATGGAGTCTGGATTTACTTACTTGCTTGGAGATGGTACCGTGAAGGCGAAGAAAAGCTCTTGGTTTATCAAGAAGTTAGTTATAAACTACTTCTATGCATTCCTGAGGAAGAACTGCAGAGGCGGTGCTGCGACTATGAAGGTTCCGCATACCAATATAATGCGAGTTGGAATGACATACATGGTTTGATCTAGTATATAATCGAAAATTTTCTTTTTATTGGCTACTATTATAGCCTTTATGAGGATTAGGAAAATTCTTGATAAAGCCTATATGAGAGGTTTAGGAAGATTCTTGAAGACAACATGACTTGTGCCACCAGAAATATCTGGGATTCAACGTCAATTGTGGGTTTTTGGGACCTAATGTTGTGTTTGGATAAGTAGACCCCCGTACGTACATGGCCAGAAGCTGAAATCTTCAACGATTTAGGACTGTGGCGATTACCCATTGAATTGGGTCTTGCGAAGACCGATCATCTTCATCTCGGTCTGCAACAGAAAATTGATCCGTGCGAGATATTTCGCCACGCGGTTTGAACATTTTAATGTTGGAGTACCTCGCACCAGTTAATTTTTTTGTTGCAGATACTTTAGATGAAGACTGGTACATCTTCTCAGGACTCGTTTCAGTCCCTGGGTACCGGCCCGAGTTGACTCATTCTCCACCCGCTAGGTAACGGCCCAAGTCTTATACCAGTACCACAATCCGCTAAGCCAATTATATTGAACAATCTTGGCACCTTAGTTAAAGGGGATTTTTAATCACATTGACATGCAGAAATTCTAGTGACCGGGTCGTTTTAAGCTGCACAACCCGTTTTCATCTATTTTTCTGCCAATAATTTCCCCCAAAGTACTTATTGAATCTAAATCGTATTTGTTGCGCGAAGCAATTTGTTTCTTATGGCAATTTTTCTGAGTTGGTCCTATTTGCGTTCCCCTGAGGACCTAAGTTTATTTCAAATATCAGCATCAGAAGTTGCCACCCCAGTCACCTGGATTTTTTATCTAGAGAGATATTCCCTCTGAGCATTACTTTGCAACTATTATGCTATATTTGCATAGTCGGAATTACAAAATGATATGCTGGGAAAAGGGACAGGCAAAGAGAACACAGTTTTGAATTAAGCAAACTTTTTTTTTTTTTTTTTTTAAACTTTTCGTCGAAATCTTTGGGATTAAGTTTTCGTCAAAAATTTTGAGATTAAGTATTCGTTAAGGAAACAGAAATGCATAAACATATGTATAGAAATTAAAAACCAACCATTGTCATGAATCAAACTGGGTTGTTGGATTGGGTTCATTCTACCCAAGATACAAACTTATTCCAAAAGCATGACTTTTAGGGAAAATAACGGCTAAGGACGTGTTTTGATAATTAATACCCGCTAAGGACATTCTAAGAATATTTGTTAATGCTGAAAATGTCCTTGACGGGTATTAATTATCAAAACACGTACTGGGCCGTCATTTTCCTTGACTTCTTTTAATTTGAAAGAATATTTCACCAGTTCAACCTTCTGCTGAGTAGCCCAAAATCTTTAGCCACTTCTTCAACTTGGGCCCAACATCCAGATGGACAAAGTAAATGGTTGGTTCCTATTTAGGGAGTTAAGGCTAAAAAATGGCTTGATGAACCGTTCCGTTCGCCACGCACCGGCTCCATTCCCTTGCTTATCGTAGAGGTTGCATCTCCACATTGACCAGTTTAATTTTTGTGGGCACATGAAGGAACAATATATATAATCTCAAGCCCCGTTCCACTGACTAAAATATTTATTTTTTAAATAAGTACTTATTTTTTGAATTAAAGGTGATATATTGTGAGAGAATGACTTGTCTCATAAAGCGAAAAATAAGTACTTAAAAAATAAGAACATTAGCGGAACGAATCTAATATTTCTAACTACATTTATATTCTGATTAGTTTAAAACACATTTGGTACAGATAATAAAAAAATTTACAATTTGAAAAAATCATGTTAATTACAGATCAATCAACTGTATTTACCTATCCATCTCTATTAATATAAGTTGCGGGAAAAACATGCATTCTTGAAATCTTTTTTCTTTTTTTTTCAGTTGCCGTGCATAGATCGGCAGCCTCGGCTTGATGCAATTGCAGTCTTTAATACTAGACGATGTGAGCAGAGAAAATTGTTGGGACATCAGACAATGACTATATCTCATGAATGGTGGGTCTAACTATTGTAGAGTTTCTTAGGTCTAACTAATGTAATTACTATCCAATGGTTATGTGCACAATCACGTGTGACCCAACTCCTTTCATAATCGTACACACTTAATCGCGAGAGTTTCGGGAGATGCCAGTCGACATAAAAGTCATCAGCAATTGATATATCTCCAGAAAGGCGGGTCCAACTGTTGAATAGCTTCATGTAAATTCTTTTGAGCTTTTTGTTTTTTTTTTTTGCTATAGATAATATTTTGAGGTGATTAATAAATTAACATGGTACCGGAGAGGCGCCCTCTCAGGCTCTTACCCAAGTCTAATTTTGTATTTCTTGTCCATTTGCATTCTTTTGTACCCAATTCGTATCCCCTCCCTCCCGGGTATTTGTACCTCTCGAATAATTTGATATGTATTGTCGCTTTATTTCTTAAGAGCGTAAGTTTTAGAACAATTGATAACTTAACGCTTAATCCACGAATAATTTTTTATCCAATGAGTTTGTGCAGAGTCACATGTGACCGAACTTCTTTCACAACCATACATTAATCATGTCAGACTCACACATTTTATCGTGCCCCAGTAAACTTTCCTAACCCACGTCAATCCACCACACATGCTAAGCTTCCATCATAGAATCTATATATCTAAGTAACTCATGCTTATATCCACACATAGATATCCATATTTTTCCACTGTAACAAAAGATCAAAATATATCTATATAAGGAAAGGGCCAAGGAGGAGGGAGTATATAGTAGTAGAACAATCCCAGTAGTGTCAAATTTCACGTCATCAGACAATGACTATATGGGGAAAAGAGTCAGCTTTCATCACTCATAATTTAGGTAAAGGACATTAGGGGGCCCAAGAATGATTTATTTTAGGTACACACACTTTAAATAGTCTTGAATTCTTCATCTGTCACACTCAAATTTTAGGTACGCACTGTATTGTTTGTCAATAATCATCCTGCCGACTAGT
>JAOTQK010000004.1:13029139-13041446 GCA_025642025.1 Rhododendron ferrugineum
GATATCCTATCGAGTTGATTTTTTACAGGAACTCTTAAAAAATTATTTTAAAAATAATGAGCGGTTCGGATCATATTTGTGGGATCCGAGGTGGGCCCATAAAAATGTATGTGCAAGATATGTACACAAATGTATGCGTCCTTAGCATTTTTAAAAAAAGAGAGGCCACGACTCTACTCTCTCTCATAGCCAAGTGGCCATACCCAAAATAAAAAAAATAAATGTAACTGAACAAAACAAGAAACTCACCAACTGCAACTACTCTCTCTCTAGAATCCTCTCTCTCTCTCTTAAAAATTTTCCAAATTCCCACGACACCTCGTCCCTATTTCTTCGGCCGTTCGTGGCTTGTCGTGTTTGTTTTTTCATCCACAGTAGTTTAATGCTTTCTTCACAATCTGTAATAAACTTTAAATCCTGGAAGAAACTTGCCTAATACCGGGCTTAACGGGGAGTGTGTTTCCAGTAATGGGTTGTCCTTAATATAATCTGTTCAATTTGGGGTAAAGCTGGTATCTTTCTTGGGTTTGAGGAAACGCATCATGGATCTGGAAAATGGGATGAACCAGAACCGGTTTAAGGTGAGATGGGTATGCTTTAATTTGTGATTTTGGTATTTTTTTAATAACTGTGTCTGAACCAGCTTACGCGCACTATTTGGGTTGATTTTGGGTTGTTTTGGTAAAATCCCATTTGTGTTTTTGAGTTTTCTGAATGAAGGACTTGTTTGGTTTTGTTGCAGAAAGAATCTTGGAGAACAGTTTTGACCTTGGCTTACCAGAGCCTAGGGGTTGTATATGGGGATTTGAGTATATCTCCATTGTATGTATACAAGAGCACTTTTGCTGAAGATATTGAACACTCAAAGACAAATGAAGAGATTTATGGGGTTTTATCTTTTGTATTTTGGACACTCACTTTAATCCCCCTTCTCAAGTATGTGTTCATTGTGCTCAGAGCTGATGATAATGGTGAAGGGGGCACATTTGCTTTGTATTCTCTCATATGTAGACACGCCCGGGTTAACTCACTGCCCAATTGCCAGTTAGCAGATGAGGAATTGTCAAGTTATAAGAAGCATGTCACTGCTCCTGCTGCATCCGCTTTTGCGTCAAGTGTGAAGTCTACTCTTGAGAAGCATAGAGTGTTGCAGAAATGTTTGCTTGTACTGGCTTTGATTGGGGCTTGTATGGTTATTGGCGATGGAGTCCTCACACCGGCAATTTCCGGTATGCTATGGATCTTCTTGTGCATTTTGCTTCAATTAGGGCTTGCAGGTGTTTGTTTGTTAATGTTTGACTGGTTAATGTTATTGGATAATTTTGTTTTTGAAATTTTTTCTTAAGTTTGTCCTTGTGGGTGTTTGTTAGTTCATATATTGTGTGATCAATTGTTAAGAATTTGATTTTGTTTTTCGGCTCAAATTTGGGCTTTGGGGTGTTTGTATTGGGGGATTTAGTTTTCTGGCCAAATACTGGTGCCCCTTTTTTTTTTCCCTGCATTCCTAATGAAGTTTGCTTGAATCTGGGCTTGTGGGTCTAGGTTAGTTAGTGGATTGACTAATAAGTTTTCCTTGGCTCAAATACATGTGCAGTTTTTTCTGCAGTTTCTGGAGTGGAGCTTGCTATGTCAAAAGAGCATCATAAATGTAAGATTCTCAACCTTTTGTTGCCTTCAAATGGATGAAGTTAATATTTAATCTTTCAGTGGATGTCAATACCTTCAAATTAGCAGACAGACTATAGGATAATAATTTGTAAACCCTTAGGACCTGATTCCAGCACAGTCTTGATTGTTAGTTCCTGTAGCTGTCAGTTTCAAATCATATAAGATCTGATCCAACTTGTTAAAATAGTACCTGATGTCATCTCCCTTGTCTGTATTAGATAATAGCTGCTTGTTTTGTCTATAGAAATTCCATCAGTTGGTTTCAATACCGTGGTTCTTCTTTTTGAATTGATTGGTATTCAATTTGGCTTCTCCCCGTTTCCAAGTTTAAATTTACCTGCTCAAATGACCAAATATATCCTCTCTGGCTCTCTGGATGTGGTCATTTGAGTAGGTAATTTTAAACTCGGAAGCACGGAGAATCCAAGTTGGGTACTCAACAATTCCAACAAAGGAACCACGTTATTGAGATGCCGCCAAAAGAACAAAAACCCGGCACCAATACAAAGAACTAACTATGATATTTCTGTCTGGGTGTATATTAATAGTTTGGGGCCTTTGGGCTCTTCTGAACCTTATCGGGTTGTAGGGTTCGCTAAATTCAACTCACAAATCAACAGTTTATTTGGGCGATTAGTGATGTATTTAAGTAGAAATTTGCATAAACCCCAATTATTCAGCACGGTATTCCAGTTTTAGATCCATGGTATGATTATTTAAGGTCTTTTACCAATGGCTGTTTGTTTCTCTAAGATAGTAGGAAAGATTTGATGGTGGAGTGCAGTTAGGTAAACAAGTTTTCTAATGTTGACTGTGAAGGAAAGTTGTCTCATGTTGTTACGGAATGGAAAATACATTGAATCTTGACAAATGTCTTGTGAATGTGAAGATGCATGTGGAAATGGGATCTTTAGGTTCCTATGTAATGCTATGGGGTCATCTTAGCAATAGAGGATGGAAACAAAAATGGGCACAATTGCGCATGGGGTTAGTCAACTGGTTGATCAATTTTATCATTTTATGTATGATCAGAAGGATTTCTGCGGTGAACAGGACAGTTAATTGGATTCAATGCTTTTTTTCCTAAATGATGCGACCATGTTCATGGGCAACAAATTCGGATTGGTGTGACCATGTTCAAATCTCTTTGGGCAAGCTATCTTGTTTTTCTCACATGTATGCTCTTCTCAGTGATGTTGATTGATCTTTAACTTCGCCCGTGAAGAATAAGTTCAAGAAATGACCTCAACGATGAAGAGAACCTAAAAGGGTAAAATGGAAAGCCAAACCTAAAATCTGGTTATTAAGATGGATAAACAATCAGTTTTGGTCAATTGTCAAAACTGCGAGAGAAATTGGCCCAGCAAAATTGCAAAAGAGGAACTATGATGCACAGTTAATGTTTAGAAATTCAAGATTACATTTTAGTGATGGAATTTTAGGGTTAGGGACCAGATAGCATTAGTGATGAATTTAGAATTTTCCGAGCGCTGGTTGAGGCTGTTAGTATTGCCTAACAATGCTGAAATCATAACCTAGAAAAATGAAAAATAAGATGAACAAGTGAAGAACTCCTCAAATAATAAATGCATCTCACTGTTGAAAAAAGGAATAAAATTCTGTTTATTTATTTATTTATATAGGCAGGAATAAAATTCTGTTGATAAATATTGTAGATCACTTTACTGAATAATAAAGAGAGGATTCTAAAACCTACAATGATGTTTGGGTAAAAGTATGGAGCATGAAGTTGACATTTCTAGTTTGACATGAATTGAGCAAGCAGATTCGAACAAAGGACTTGCCTTCTGCATCTTAGACTAGATGTGGTTATGTGTTTAGCTGCTAGATGGATCTACTTCTCAAGTCAACAACCAAGAGATACAGCTAACTATTTCTTATCATAGCAGTCCTCCTTAACTTTCTAGGGCAAAATGGTGCTTTAATTTACCATATGGTACCAAGCATGGGAACGTCACTCATTTTGAAGCAATTGTCTCATACAAGTAACATCAGTAGGCATTTTATGTTAACTATTTAGTAAACTTCATTGTCAGACATTGCTTACCCTTTTTTAAGAGCTTCACCCGAATGTCTTTGATAATGGAATTGCAGTTGGATCTAGACCATGTTCGCTATTGCTTCATATTTCAGATCACGTTCTGTAGTTTGGCACAGCGTCCTAAAATTTCCAATGTTCTGCAGATGTAGAAGTTCCAGTTGCATGTATCATACTGATAGCCTTGTTTGCCCTTCAACATTATGGCACCCACAGGGTTGGGTTCTTGTTCGCACCTGTGGTCGTAACGTGGCTGTTGTGCATCAGCGCTATTGGTGTATATAACATCTTTCGCTGGAACCCTCATGTGTATAAAGCACTCTCTCCATATTACATGTACAAATTTTTAAAGAAAACCCAAAGAGGTGGTTGGATGTCCTTGGGTGGGATCCTGTTGTGCATAACAGGTAATAAGTGTATATTTATGCTCACTAACTGTGGCTGTCAATACATTTTACTGCAGTAATATTCATGTTTTATTCTCCTTATAGATTCCACAGTGCATGTTGGATTATTCCAGGTTCAGAGGCTATGTTTGCAGATCTAGGACACTTTTCACAATTGTCAATCCAGGTACTTATCTTCTTCATTCCGGAATCTATACCAAGTACCAACTTAACTCAAATTCTAGATTCACTTGGCATGACTGCTTGTTGGTTTAGTGATGATATATTTTGTCCTTCACTATGTATACCTTCCATGTTTACTGCCTTACCAATGTCGGTACTACATTTTGCAAACTTGTTGCACACTTAGGAACCTGAATTCTTGGTGTCCTTAGTGCAGATTGGTGCTATTTAGTATTTGTTGCTTCAGCTGTTTATCTGCTATCTATAAAGCATGGTATATTTTTTCACTTTCTCTTTGTGAAGGGTGATTGGGATGCTTTTGATGAATTAAGTTTACACAATTAATCAGGCTACACCATTAAGGTTTTTTTTCGTAGTGAATTATTTCTCTCTCTTACATTGACAGTTCCATTACTATTATGGAGGATTTGGGCAGTTTCCATGGGCAGTAGTTGGTTTAGCCACATCTAGTTGTTGACTCAGTAGAGTTTAAGCTGTCATGGCTGGGATTTGGACTCGATAAGAATTGCCTATTTAACTGATTATTATGCCCCCGTCGGATTACACCTTGATTAGGACCCCACCTTCGAGGCCTTTCTGTTTTTGAGGGTTTTGGACTGATTGAATGTTCAACTATCAGTGTTGCGAGTGGCAGTGGTAGGAGAATATTGTGCACTCTCCGAGGCTCTCTCAATGCTTTTCTTTTCTTATTGTACCGATTTCATTTTTTTATCCTTGTGATGAATGAAATTTTACTTTGCCAGTCAAAATAAAATATTCAACCATCAGTGAAGTGCTTTTCGTCTTTTACCTCTCATTTTTTGGACTTTCTACTTGACTTTTATGATGCAGCTAGTAAGCCTGTAGTTGCTATCTGGCTGCTCCAGCAAGTGTCAAACCACGCTAAAGGGAATAACACAAGCAACGAAATTACCAGAAAATAGGTAGAAACTGACGTAGCGTTGAAGCTGGCATGTAAAAGAAATAAGATTCTAAGGTTTACACCCCAAAAATGTCTGGGGAATCTTATATTCTGTAGTATGATTGGAAAAAACCAAGTACGTAAGCTCACAAAAGAGTATTGATTCTAGGTTTACAGCAACCCTAGCATCTGAGCCCTACATAGCAAGTATAAACCTATACTCTCTGCCTTCCAAGCAATTTAAAATATCACACATGCCGGGCAGATAGACTAGGAACAAAATAATAATCTATGTACTATAGTCAATTAGTAACCAATAGAGAAAAGGCAAATAAGATAAATAGCAAAAGAAATCTAAACTCCATGTAAACTACTGGATCGACCAAGCTGTCTATGGGGCCCCCTTGGCCTTCGTAAGTGTCTTTTATGCTCCTGCATCACTTTGTAATTATGTGTAGACAACAGATCTTATGATATCCTTTTTAATGGAACTTATCTAACCTATTAGTGTCATGTATTTTGCTCATGAAATTCAGCGCATCCTCAGCGTAAAGAGCTACCTCAGTTTTGTTTACCTCCACAAATTGGTTTTATCCAACACCTTAGAGTTGGGATATTGGTTGTGAGTGATGTAGACTGCCTCTTCAAGTAGTTCCAACTGTTGAGCAAGATCCTAAGGTGTTTTGTGTGACCCGATTTCTTTGAGAAACTGTACTTGCTGAAGTTTAACAAGATATAAAGTTCTTCGCATGTCAAGACATGCCAGTAGGAATAGAAAAGGGGAAAAGCTGTCTCCTTTTGACCCAAAGAAGTGTGGAAACACAGTTTTCCCTCTGGTCTTCTCTTAGTGGTTATTCCGCGAAATTGTTAGTACAAGGATACAAGGACATGGTTGCGTGAAGTTTTGTTAATTACTTTCCATATTGCATCACTATGAACTATTCAACTTTCTTTAACAGGCTCTCATATTTGTGCAGATTGCTTTCACATCCTTTGTCTATCCATCCTTGATTCTCGCATATATGGGGCAAGCTGCGTATCTCTCTAAGCACCATGATATTGACAACGGTTATAGGATTGGGTTTTATGTTTCTGTGCCTGGTAGGTACTGATTTGCTACTTGCTGAAGGACGAAGAATGTACTCCCTCTGTACCATTGTGCTAGTCCATTATGTTATTCTGGGGTGTCCATAATAAGACACTTTGAAGAGTTAATGGAAAAAATCGGTAACAATTTTGCCCTTCGCTGTTGTATTGGAGCACCAACTCCAAATAGAATCAAGCTGAGTTAAGGGCACTTTTGTGAACTGAAAATTTTAAAATTGCATTTTTATGTCTTCTTAAAAAGTTGGATTTTCTAAAATGGACTAACAAAAGGGACAGAGGGAGTATGATTTAATGGTTAAATTGAATTAATAAATATTTATAATGTGACAGATAACTTAAGGTGGCCAGTTCTGGTAATTGCCATACTTGCGGCAGTGGTGGGGAGCCAAGCCATCATCACTGGAACTTTCTCAATCATCAAACAATGCTCCGCTCTGGGCTGCTTCCCGAGGGTCAAAATAGTCCATACCTCGTCCAAAGTACACGGGCAGATTTACATACCCGAGATCAACTGGATCTTAATGATGTTGTGCTTGGCTGTTACTATAGGTTTCAGAGACACAAAGCGTCTGGGTAATGCATCAGGTATGGCATTAGTTAAAGAATACAAACATTTATAACGGTTGTAATCTTGATTCGATTTGTCCTTCGTAGAATCTATTTTCTTGATAGGATTAAAAAAATAGAGAATTTGATTGGTTGACGGTTTTTGAAACTTCGTTTTTATGGAATCTTTAAAAAATAGACGACATTTTTTAGAACACAACCAAATTAGTTTACACAAATGACTTAGATTCTCTCCAGTAAAAAATTAATCAGATATAGAAATGACGAATGTTTACGGTTTCAAGGATTCTCACGTGTTTGCAGTACTGATCAAGTGATAATGAAAACTGCAACCACACAGTGGCCACTTGGATTGGTATTGCATTAGGCGATAGAAAAGTTGTTCCATAATCCGAGCAAGATGAAAAAGCACTTGAAATAAATTTTTCGGGAACAACAAACTTCTCACCAAAAAATGGAGATGTTCTTTAGAATCACTGCCTTGTTCTCTTTGCTTTTCAAAAAGCATTTTTCAAAAAATTCCATTCCCCCTACTTCTGACATCTCTCTCTCAACTTATTACCCCTACTATTTTTCAAAAAAGATTTCAAGACACAAACCAAACACAGCAAGAAGTAGAAAGTTTAGGCATATTTACATGAGGAAAATACTAGGGGTGACTGGGATGGGCATTGTCCTTTTCTTCCCTGTTAACAATCTGCTGAAAAAACTGTGAAGCATTCTCTTCTTCTTTCATATCCCCTTTTCTTAGTTGTCCCTCTTTGTCTCCTTCAAGTGGGACCGTGAAACCCTATAGTTTGTGATGTTTGCTCTGCCTATGACGAATAGAGTTTGTGTTTCTTTTGCGCTTTAATTATGTAAAAGGCAGCACAACATTTTGTTTGAGAAACAGTCTTGGCCTACTGTCTGAAAATTGCCTCAACTTGGTAATACGAGAAAGAGTGTTTGTGACTAGTGTTGTATCAAATATCAGTGAAATGAGAATATATGGAAATAACACCATAAATATTCTTAAGTATTTACATTATCTGGCATTATTGCTAACCCAATACTTGTTCTTCGTTTTGAACCAGGTTTAGCGGTTATAACCGTCATGCTGGTCACCACCTGCCTAATGTCCCTGGTCATTGTTTTATGCTGGCACCAGAGTGTTTTCCTGGCTCTTGGCTTTGTCTTCTTTTTTGGAACAATCGAAGCTCTCTACTTCTCCGCTTCTCTTATCAAGTTTCTCGAAGGAGCGTGGGTCCCCATCGCACTTTCTTTCATATTCATGTTAATCATGTACGTATGGCACTATGGCACGTTGAAGAAATATGAGTTGGATATGCAAAACAAGGTCTCCGTTGATTGGCTCCTCAGTCTGGGCCCAAGTCTGGGCATTGTTAGGGTCCGTGGCATTGGCCTTATACACACAGAGCTAGTTTCTGGGATCCCCGCCATTTTCTCCCACTTTGTCACCAACCTTCCAGCATTCCACCAAATCTTGATTTTCCTTTGCATCAAGTCGGTCCCGATCCCACACGTGAAACACGAAGAAAGATTTCTCGTGGGCCGTATTGGGCCCAGAGAGTTTCGGCTCTACCGGTGCATTGTCAGATACGGTTACCGCGACGTTCAGAAGGACGACTTAGAATTCGAGAAAGATCTCGTGTGTATTCTAGCCGAGTTCATCCGAACTGGAAAAGTCGGAGCCCACAACCCAGGTGAAGATTCCGAGAAGGAAGACGAGAGAATGGCAGTCATCGGAACACCTTCGACCCACTCTGAAGGTATTCGAATGCACGAGGACGAGGCAAATAATCCACCGCATGCTAGCACGTCGCAGCTCAAGGAGAACGAGTCTCCAGTAACCCAACCGAGGAGAAGGGTCCGTTTCGTTATACCGGAGAGCCCAGAGATCGACAAGGGGGCTCGCGAGGAGTTGCAAGAACTCATGGAGGCGCGGGATGCCGGAGTGGCGTATATTTTGGGACACTCGTATGTAAGGGCAAAGCAAGGGTCTAGTCTAGTGAAGAAGCTTGTCATCAACCATGGGTATGATTTGTTGAGAAGGAACTCTAGGGCACCTACCTATGCACTGAGTGTACCTCATGCTTCTACCTTAGAAGTTGGAATGGCATACCAGATATAATTTTGACAAAAAATAGGCTACTGTTGAGATAGAATTTGTGTTTTCTGTACATGTTTACTTCAATAGATACGAAACCAAAAGCATCACTGTTGAAATGGTGAACGAGTTTTGAGTTTTTTAGCGGCACAAGGGTTCTATAGAGTAGTGATTTTGTTCTGATTGAAATTCCAGCCGAAACTGATTGACGCGTTCGGCCTCAAGTGGACAGTGAGATGGGCCGATTACTGGTGTATCAGGCCAACCGAGACTTTTCGGAGGTTTAAAGCCTACAGCAAAAAATAAAGATGGGACTTTTATGAAGTTTTATTAACAAAATTAAAGGTAGATAAGTCATACCCCTGCTTTTAAAAACAAATAAAAGCATTCATTGATAAAGGAAAAAAACTCCCAAACAATAGCAAAACTTTATAGAGTAAGATTTTAAACCTATTATGTAAATATCACTAGTGTCAAAAAGAGAACAATTGAACCATACAAGATTTTAGAAGCATCACTTAAATAGGAGGTAAAGGGTCTATACATCTCTCAATAGAAGGTCAAGTGTTCCATTCTTTCTCTTTGTGTGAAGGCTTTGTCAATATCAGAGACAGAACAAAAAGATGTATTGAGAAATGTGTAGAGAGAAAAATGAGATGAGAACCAAACAAGGTGTATATGATTTTAAAACTATCACTTAGATATCACTAGTTTGAAAAAGAAAGTAACTACACAATATAAGATATTTAAGGGAGATTTAGCTAAAACCCCATGAAAGTGTCTAAACATGTTTTGGCCTTATGGCTAAAAAACTCAAAAAGTTGAAGGACCTCTACTGAAAACTATTTTGCTGGCGTCCTTCTCCTAAATGAAAACTATTTTACCGTCCTTATGGCTAATTTTTCCGGTATTTAAAGCATCACGTAAAAGTATTCCATTCATGTTTCAAAGCATCTTCTAATTAGGCACAATATATTTTTAGATATGCTATCACTGTAGAGTTTAACTTCACATCGAATAAACAAACTGTATATCGTGCATCGCTTTTAGCTCATCATGTACAAACTTATTTGTGATTTTTATAATGGGTATCGAAATTAAAGAGACAAACTAGAGCTAGCTCAGTTTACCACCATTGTACATTTTCATAGGGGAGGTCAAGAGGTCAATCCTTGTATTTTGGTAAGTACATTATTGATTATTTGTTCCCCTGAATGGGGTTATTTGTTCTCTTGGTGGGCTTTGAGTTGGATTTATTAGGATTGCAGACTTATGTCTCGTTTAATACTGTAATTCAGATACTTGTATTCTTTCACCGATTCTTATCAATCAAGAGGAGTAGTAAAAAGAAAGTAAAAGAGTTCCTAAAGCGTCGGCAGCTTTGACTTTTGCTCAGGGACTGTGGCCAATTCAATTTGAGCACAAATCAAATTTTAGATTGCCAACATGGGAATATGCTAATTTTTTGGTGCACTAGAATATGCTAATGACCTTTCCGAGTTAATAATAATAATAAAAGAATATGCTAATGACCATGGGAATATTCTCGGCTTTTCAGGTACCTTTTTTTTTTTTTAGAATATGAATTTTTTTTTTTCCTTTTCAAACAAAAAAGCACAAAGAACATCCTATTTTGCTCCATCAATGGTTAATGACATACTCCTAACTGATACGTGGTGAGATGTTAGCTTCGGTCTTGACATAGGTGCGGTGGGATCTCCTATAGGCTATAGATAGTGGTGTAGGGTGGTGTGACGGGACAATACTCCTTGACGGAAGTGACAGGGTTTTTTCGTTCACAAAAAAATAAATCAAATGGTTTGTTGTAGCAATCCAGAAATTCAAATTTGTTCTGAGTTCCGGCTTTTCCTATTGATAATTCAGAGGTTTTTTCCCAATAGAAATGGCAGTAAAACGGTAAAACCTTAGGCAGGCTGTGTGTTGAGATACTATAAAATACAATTAATTTTATCAGAAATTACTTAGATTCAAAAGTTAAATTAACATAAAATATTGAAATGGGTTCTTATCAGAATTTCTCGATCATCTGATTATTCCATTTCTATATATAACCGATCCCACATTTAGTCTCACACAAGCCAAATGACTTGAGGAACTATAGATTTACGTTGATTAAGTTGTTAGACTTAATACAAAAGTTACATTGAACCGAATATCTAAGTTATAAAAATAAAATAAAAAAGTTACATATTACAATATACAGTGTACTTTCTATATATAGGTTACATAGTACAATATACAAGTTACATAAATGACTTATGTGCAACCAATTAGTGCTTTCTATAAATAGTATTATTGGCAATATGGTTGGCCTTCCCTTCATATTTGGGCTAATAACTAGTATGAAGGTCCCATTTCTTAGGCAGTTATCAAAGAATTGATCTCTGCACCAACCATATCTTCCTTCATTCAACATACTCCGTATATGACGACCGGCGTGCTTTGTGGATTCCATCCACAGTTGTCATGATTGTCTTTTTTTGTCTGTTTATTACTCATGTTTCCATCGGCTTGTATAGTTTATCTCTGATAGGGTTCCTTTTTCAGGCCGGGGCGGCTAGTAGTTAGATGGCTAGCCCCTCGTGTCCCGACCCTTTGTGGCGGTGAGTCGTGCACAGGTCTAGTAATTACTAGCTTTGCGGTTTTTTATCGTTGCTCCCGAGTCACCTGTTCTTATTGTTTTTCCTTCGCTGATGGTTTGTTGTAGATTTCATTTCTCTATTCTAGGATGGATTCGCTGTATTTAGCCTATTTTGACTGTTAATGAATTGGGTTTTCGATAAAATAAAATAAAAAATACTCCGTATATGATTTGTGTGGCAAAATTCTGGCCAAATCTTTTGTCCCGATCTCGCCAAATCTTTAATGGATCCCTTAAATGCTACTCTAATAGTACTAATTAACAACTGAAAGAGGGTAGTTTGGAATTTCAATTTGCACATTTATCATGTGCGTTTTGGACCTTTTGGTCGACAAGTTCCTGTCTTGTGACCACCCTCAGGCTCGCCCAGCGGAAAGCACTTGGCTTTGCTCCCAAGTGGGCAGGGTTCGAGTCCCACCAGGGCTGGTACCTGCTGAACCTAGTGGTTGTTCGATCACCCCGAGGTTTGCGTTCTACAGTGGGGTTCAATTAATGGCCCCGTTGTGGAGTAGTTCCTTCCTCACTCAAAAAAAAAAAAAAGTGTGTCTTGTGGTTCTGAGTGTAAGTAAAAGCCTAACGTTTACATGAGTAAGACTCAAAGGGAAAAAATTCGCTTATCCACTTTTTTCGTCCCTATAAAATGTTG
>JAOTQK010000004.1:13048370-13058935 GCA_025642025.1 Rhododendron ferrugineum
TAAAATAAACGCCTGAAAAGTTTAAAGAAGATTGATCTTAGAACTCTTCCAAACATAAATATAAATATGAGAAAAGCAAATGGTTTGAACTGTGAAAAACAGGTTGCCGTTGTATATTCATTTCCTATCATTCTGCTTTTGCCAAGGGAATGATTTTAATTTAAATGGAAGTAGTTCCAATTATAATTCCATGCTTAAATTTCAAAATATATGTAACAAAACTTCAAAATTCATGTAATAATTTGAGCATGGAATTTTTGGTTTTAAGCTTTGGTACCTCCTTCGCGTAAATCCTGGCCGCTTCCCTACTCTTAACACACGTGTAAATGTAGGAGTAAATTGATTAAGAGAGATACAATTTTTAGTGTTGTAGCATCGGTTCAATCTTAGTTTTCCACATTGAATTCTTTTTCCATTTAATTGTATATACATAGACAAGGATGAAAACATAATCGGCCCAAATATTGTACATAAGTAATTCAGAGGAGCACACTGATTAAGGAGTTAAATACTTTCTCCGCATACTACAAAATATTTCTCATCTCAGATTACGCATTAAAGATATGTACTCTATTTAAATTCAGCGATTAGTAATGAGTTACATATCCGTTAAATTAAATAATACCACGAAACAAGACACACACAATATTATTAAATGACGTGATATTAGTTTTTCACAACTATTAGTCCATAAAATCACACTTTTTTTCACAAAACAATGTATATCCCCATGCATGTTGCTTTTTGGCTTCCTTCATTGTGTGCTCTCATCGAAGCATATGTGGAGTACTATTCCATTTTCATTCTTAAAATGAAGATATCTCTCTCTTGAACTACTAGTACAATCAACTGAGGCTAGCTCAGTTGGCTATAACTCTTACATCTCATTAGAAAATTAAGAGTTTGAATCTTCCAATTTGCGTATAGTTGTTCTTCTCTTTTTAGAGGGGTTTTTTTTCTTTATTTGTTTCTACCATATAATGGGTTTATTTCTTGCATTGATTGAGTTGTTGGGTTTCGTTGTCTCGTGAACTCTTATGATTGATGTAGTGTCCCAAATTTATACTTTGGTACTATTTCATATATGATGTACTCTTTTATCGAATTAAAAAAAAAAAAAACTACCAGTGCGAGAAAATGCGTATTGGGTAGCGGCAACATCGTAAAATAAGTCAAAACAAAGGGTGCTGGTATGTAATAACAGACACTCGAAAACGTTAATAACCCCATCCACGGTTAAAACTTAACCGCGGTTTTCTTGTTCCAATCTCTCTCTCTCTCTCTAAAAAATACGTTTTCTGATCTCTCTCTGTTTCTATTCTTCACTTCCGTTTGAACATCCAATCCTGTTTCTCCAATCACTTTCAACGCCGTTGGCCGGCCCAAATCCGTTCGTTTCCGACCACGACAACCTTTTTCTTGGGTAAGTACGCACAGTCGAGATCTTTGTCTAATTTGCTCTTGATTTGCCCTCCACTATCCGTTGGGTTACCGAGAAACTGTAACAGAAGTAAACGAAATTTAGAAACTCCTCTCTTCTACTTCCGTTTTCACGATTTTAAACGACCGTAGCGAACACTAGCGCAGTTGTCGTCTTCGATGCGGAATTGATGGATTTTGTTTTGAGTTCTACTGGGTCAGTCAGTCGGAATTTCTATGCCATATTTATTTGTATTAGTTATTTATGAGGAACCCTTTGTCTCTTGGGAGAAGTTCTCTTATTTTTTGTTGGTTTGATTTCATTTTGTTTTTGTATCGCATGTTTTGGCTGTTGCTTTTTGAGAGGTCGAAGACTTGGTTGTGTTTTGGAGTTTAGTTTTTTCTACCCTCGGTTACGGTTTTAGTTGTTATCTTGAGTTCAACAAAGCTGGTTGGTCCTGCCAGTGGATGGTGGATTTATGGTCCCACGATTAGTCGAGTTGCGCATAAGCGAGTCCGGACACATGATTGTAAAAAAACAAATCTGGTTGGTCTGTTCAATAAATTTAAAAAAAAAGAGAGTAACAAAGCTAGTTGGTATGATGGTATCTTTGAATTCTTTGGTTTATCCCCTTTTCATTTTTGTGTAAGATATGAGAACTCCCTGATCAGTTTGTTTAGGAAAATAACCGAACCAAATCATACCAAACCAAGCCTTATAGCTCAATTAATTGGGGTCGGCTTCATGAATCTGTTCTCTCCGTTGAGCTCTCTAAAGGGCATCGTATTCCGTGATATCCAACGCACTAGCATAGCTCATAGTCATAGTTGGATTTGTGTCTAGGAAAAAAGCGTGTTATGTTCATGCTGGATGGATGAAAGAAAATTATATTTCATTTCCCTAGGAAAAGAGGAAAAATTGAAGATGATTGAACCCTGAAGAAATTTTGTTTTTTTTGTTTTCCCGATGAAAATCTAATTGAAGAAAGATGCTGACTAAGGGATATGTTTGGGAACTTTGGGTAGAAGGGTAGGAGTGAAACTGTGAAAGGTTAAATGAGATTCTAGTATCTTCTGTTAGTGATAGTAAAGTTTGCTTTTCATGATTAATTTATCGATGCGTGATAACAGCAATTATGGTGTTGTCTCAGGCAGTTTCCTCTCGTTGTTATTCGTGCCCTACTGTTCAGTAACGATTTTTTAAAATCGGATCATACTATAGGTGATTATGGTCGCCCCCAAGTAAGGTGTTTCATCTTATCAGAGTTTTATCTTTTTGTACAGCCGGTCCCAAGCCCGGATAAAGGAGGAGGGTTGTGTGTTAGGCAGTTGACAATCAGAACATAAAAGCCCAGCTAGATCTCTATGACTTAAATCCTTATATGAATACGCGACATGCTAGGGTGTTCCCCTTAAGCAACACATTGCATTTGCCTTAGGGCGTTTCGAAGAATGGGCAAGGGGTGCCACATCGGCACCCGAGTGTGCTGATAAGTGAGCAAGGGTTCCCGTGTTTCTCCAATTGATTGGGACACGGGACTTGGTTTGGTTTGGTTTATTGTGGTATCTTCTGTTCATGATAATAAACTCTGATTTGCATGATTATAGATACATCAAAACTGTATTTATGGTGTTGTCTCAGGCAGTTTCTTACAGTCGTTATTCATGCCCTACTGTTCAGTTATGGTTCTTATAATCGGACCGCACTGTTAGTGATTAACGTTGTTCCCAGTAAGGTGTTTCATCTAATCAGATCAGACAGTTTCCTGTATGGCTAGCATCATCTAGCTAGGGTTTCAGTTTCCTTTCAGTCTTGTGGTTACCACTTTTGTTTCTACGCTTTCCGTTCATTAATTTCATTAGCATTTCTTGTAGGTCGTGATTGTCTCATATTTAAAGAACTTGACACTTAGTGTGTGGGGTATCAGTGTATCACATAACTAAAGTTCATGTTTACAAACGAGATTGTCATATGCTTGTGAAAGTCTCTCTTTCAATTTTCATGCCACTCTACAGCTTTGTAATCAGCCAACAAGGGTAGATTGTAAAGAATAGACCCACATCTTGTCCCAACAAGGATTGATTCTCTGTAGAATTCTAAGATGATAGCTAATGCTTTTAGTTTTTATGCTGAACATTAGAATTCCTTTTATCATATCTATCAAACTTTTATATGGTAGATTCCAAACTTTTTTGGAACTAGAATAGTTCGTGAGAGGAATATTAACCGGTGTGCCACCCGGGGTGTGTGTGTGGGGATGGAGTGTGCGTACAGAACTTTACTTGATTTTAGGGGTGCAAAAATCTGTACATTCTTGTGGGTGTACAGGGAAGGGGGTGTGTACTCTCTTTTTCTGTCATATTTATTTATGCTTGTATGAATTGTTTGGATGATCATATGATATGGGATGTGTTAAATCTAGGGCTATGATGTGCTTAATGCAATACTAATATAGAGTTTCATGCTCTGTAGGTATTTAATTGTGCATACACATAAGGGGACCAAAGCTCATAAAAGCAAGCTTGTTTTCACAAGATTGGTCCAAACCTTTCGTGGAAATTTTCCCACCAGTCATGGCATCACAACCATGTGCAAACATTTTGGATTTGGCTTCTGGGGACGTACTGGATATACCTCAAACTCCTAGAGCTATCATCGCTGACTTGGATGGGGATTCAGATGGAAGTTCATCAGTTTGTCGTGAACGTATAATTATTGTAGCAAATATGCTGCCTTTGCATGCTCAAAGGGATGCAGAAACCGCTAAATGGTGCTTCAGTTGGGATGAAGATTTGCCTCTATTACAATCAAAGGATGGCTTTTCGCCTGAGACTGAGGTCATGTATGTGGGTTCTCTCAAGGTGGAAGTGGATCCCACTGAGCAAGAAGAAATTGCCCAGATTCTTTTTGACAATTTTAATTGTGTGCCCGCGTTCATTCCCACTGGAATTCAGAAAGACTTTTATCATGGTTTCTGCAAACAGCAAATTTGGCCTCTTTTTCATTACATGCTACCTATGTGCCCCGATCATGGCGATCGATTTGACCGACTACTTTGGAAGGCTTATGTGTCTGCAAACAAAATATTTGCAGAGAAAGTTATGGAAGTAATTAACGCCGAGGAGGATTATGTTTGGATTCATGATTATCACCTCATGATTCTCCCTACTTTCTTGAGGAAGCGCTTCAATCGAGTGAAGCTAGGGTTCTTTCTCCACAGTCCATTCCCTTCATCTGAGATATATCGAACTCTTCCTGTTAGAGATGAAATTCTCAAAGGATTGCTGAATTGTGATCTAATTGGTTTTCATACATTTGATTATGCACGTCACTTCCTATCTTGCTGCAGTAGAATGCTAGGTCTGAACTATGAATCTAAGAGGGGGCACATTGGGCTTGACTACTTTGGCCGTATGGTGTACATTAAGATTATGCCTGTGGGTATTCACATAGGTCGCCTTGAATCCGTGTTGAATCAGTCTTCTACATCCCTCAGAGCCAAAGAGATTCAAGAACAGTTCAAGGGTAAAAAGGTAATTATTGGAATCGATGATATGGACATTTTCAAAGGCATCAGTCTCAAACTTCTGGCGTTTGAGCAGCTATTGCATGAGCATAAAGAGTTTCAGGGCCAATTAGTCTTGGTTCAAATAGTCAACCCTGCTAGAAGCTCAGGAAAAGATGTACAGGAAGCAAAAAGAGAGACCTATTTGACTGCTAAAAAGATCAACGACCATTATGGGTCCTCCAATTACGAGCCAGTGATTCTAATTGACCGACCCGTTGCCCGTGACGAAAAGACTGCTTATTATGCTGTGGCAGAATGTTGTATAGTGAATGCAGTGCGCGATGGGATGAACTTAGTTCCTTATAAGTATATAGTCTGTAGACAGGGCTCTTTGGAAATGGATGATGCCTTGGGTATCAAAAAAGATTCCCCTAGGACAAGCATGCTTGTTGTGTCTGAGTTTGTAGGGTGTTCGCCTTCTTTAAGTGGAGCAATTAGGGTTAACCCATGGGACATTGATTCCGTAGCTGAGGCTATGAATTTGGCTCTCACAATGCCTGATTCTGAGAAACAATTGAGGCATGGGAAGCATTATCGATATGTCAGTACTCATGATGTGGCGTATTGGGCCCGCAGCTTTATGCAGGATTTGGAAAGAGCTTGTAAAGATCACTATAGTAAGCGCTGCAGGGGTATTGGGTTGGGCCTGGGCTTCAGAGTCATGTCGCTTTCTCCAAATTTTAGAAAGTTGTCAATTGACCATATTGTTTCAGAGTACAAAAGGACTAATAGAAGGGCGATATTTCTGGATTATGATGGTACTGTGGTTCCTCAGAGCTCTATTTGTAAAAGTCCCAGTCCTGATGTTGTTACTGTTCTCAATACTTTATGTAACGATTCGAGGAACACTGTGTTTATTGTTAGTGGGAGGGGAAGAGGTTCACTGAGTGAGTGGCTTTCACAATGTGAGAGGTTGGGAATAGCTGCTGAACATGGGTACTTCGTTAGGTATGACACTAACATGTTTTGTTTGTGTTCAGTTTGTTTGGCTGGAATTTTGAGACATTCATTGGAGTGAATTACATCATCTGGCCCTTTGTTATTGTAGGTGGTGTAAAAACTGTGACTGGGAAACCAGTCTCTCAATTGCTGACCTGGATTGGAAGGAAATCGTGGAACCTGTGATGCAGTCGTACACTGATTCAACTGATGGGTCTAATATCGAAGTTAAAGAGAGTGCATTGGTGTGGCACCATCAAGATGCAGACCCAGACTTTGGATCTTGCCAAGCCAAGGAATTGTTGGATCATTTGGAAAATGTACTTTCGAATGAACCAGTTGTTGTCTCTAGGGGCCAACATATCGTTGAAGTCAAGCCACAAGTATGACATCTCTCTACAGATAACTTCATATGGTGCTCGAGTTGTGTTAGTTTGTCGTTATAAATTCCCACTCTACCCATACCCACATTCATCAACAGACACCGACTCCCAAACTCACTTGTCACATTCATGCAAAAACCTCTGAGATTTCTTTTACAAATACCTTTTATTTCCCCTTTTTATACATACCTATTGTGATTGTTAGCCACAAAATAGAAAATGTAGAACCCACATAACCACTAGAAAGAAATTAGGAAGTTGTATGGTCATGGTGTTGAAACATTTTTTAGTGTATTCGTTGATTAAATACTTAAGTAATTAAGTTAACTTGCTTACATCAGTAGGTGCTCTTTTGAAAAGGACTTTTATCAGCAGGTACTACACCTGTTGGAATAGTTTTTGAGCAATGAAATTCTTGTAAAATTGAATTTTACTGGAATCAAAGACCACTGTACGGATGAAAATGTAGCCACATGCATTGAATGGATTTATTTGATGGTATTAATGATATGGGCGGGAATAATTTTTACAAAAACTTGGCAAGGGTAACTGTAGAAGGTTGGGGATTTCATGTTCTCTGTAAACTAGCATGAAAATAATAATAGTTTCCATTTATTTCCACTTTGGTAACATATTCACTAGTATATCCCAATGTGCAGGGAGTAAGCAAAGGGTTGGTTGCAGAGAAGGTTCTCTCAAAGATGGTTAACAGTGGGGATCCGCCGGATTTTGTGATGTGCATTGGAGATGATAGATCAGATGAAGATATGTTCGAGAGCATATTACGCATGGTCTCTTGTCCTTCCCTGCCTGTAGCTCCACAGATATTTGCTTGTACTGTAGGACAAAAGCCTAGCAAGGCTAAGTACTATCTTGATGATTCTGCTGATGTGGCGCGATTGCTTAGAGGCCTTGCTGATGCTTCGAGTCCAAAACCTACGAATATTGCCCATTTTCAGGTGTCTTTCGATAGCTCATTTTGAGATATGAATGGCAGAGTGATGGTGTGGATGGCTTTGAATTTCCTTGGAAAATTGTTTTCTCTCGATCGTGGGTGTGAACTTAAATCAGTATGCATGGCTGAACCTTGGATTGACGTCTTTAGGCTGTATTTGGATCAAGGATTTGGGCAAGGGAAACAAAAAGAACATAGAGAAGTGAAAGGATTCCTTCGACTTTTCCTTTTCCTTATCTGAAGATTTTATCCAAATACTGCCTTAGGTTTTTGCTGCTTGTTTGTTAGATGCATGATGGAAGATTAGAATGGTGAGTTTTGGTCCCATTTTGGACACCAGAATTGAGCCGGAATAGGAAGCTTCTTCGGGTGATCCCCTTCGTGTACAGTTTTTGCGGATCCTCATAATGGTTGCCTTTACTGAAAAGAAAGCAGCGTTCATGTGTATAGGCTACAATGATTTTTCATTCATCTTATACGTCAATGTCAATTTGACTTAGAATTGCCATTGTTCCTTTTGAATGCTAATTGATTTCAGATTCTGTTGAGATAGGGTGATTGAATACTGGGTGAAGACTGTTGATGCATGTCTTTGTAAATAGCAATGTTCTGCCTTTTCCTTCTGTCTCATGTTTCACGTAGGAGCTTTTCGTAAACCCTAATCGCATTTTGCAACCGGATTTATTATGCATTGTGGTTTAACAGATATGGGTTTTCACACTCGGCTAGCATTGAGAAGCTCAAGCCCGGCCTGAGCTTACCACAATCTCCTATTGACTAGCCGAGCTTGGCTTGAGCTGAAGCTCAAAAAGAAAAATCAAGCTACATTTGCAATAGCTTCTGGAGCATAATGTCCCCGGAGTTGTATCAACATTTGACATAGCTTCTATTTCTGTTTTCTAGACCTGAAATCACTTTACATGCAGTTTTAAAAGCTAATCTTAATAAACTTCAATTTTGGTGCTTTGGATTTTGGTTCTTATAGAAATGTACTAGTTTCACCTTCTAAATCCACACAAAAAGAGAAAAATAAATACTATGAACTTAATAGGAAAATTACCTTTACCATTCGTAAGTTGTATTGGTAAAACATGCAAAATCTACAAACGTCAAAACATAAACAAAAGGTAATCTAAGATGAACACACACTTCATTTACTGTTAGAAGTTAAACTTGATTAGAATTCCACAGTCTTAGGTGTACATACTTGACTCGACTTGATCGCTCACTAAATCTTAAAAATTGAGCTGAAATCACTTAGTAAGTAAACTAGCTGAGCCCGAATGAGATATTTTTAAGTAGCTCTGTTCATAACAGCCATACGTCACATTGCTATGTTTTTCATTCTAGCTTTTTAAGTAGCTCGGTTCGTAACAGTCATACGTCGCATTGCTATGTTTCCCATTCTAGCACACCAGGAAACAGACCGAGGAAGTGTTGGGAATCTATAAAACAGTGGCTTATTGTTCACATCAATCTTTGTTTTTGTGTGGATTGTTTGTTAAATACCCAATTGGATAAGGATTTTAAGAGCTCGCACCAACCATTCTCCAGACACTAATTCTGTTGGTTGGTTAGGTGGTGCACACAAATCCTATTTGGATTAACAAATTGATTGAGATAAGGATAGTGACTGCTTAGAACAACACACTTGGGTGCTTCCCACTGTTCCACATGGCTCGAGTAAATCTCTCTCTCTCTCTCTCTCTCTCATATTTTAGGACCATAAATACTAAAGAAAAGACCACTTGCTGTTATGTACCCGACCAAATAGAAATTCCATGAAGGACTCGGTTTTCATTTTCTAATTTTGGATCGACGGTGGGTGTCGGGTCAGTTTAAGCGCATATCAACTACTCTCTCCGTTCCATAATGTTTGTTCGGTCCGCAAAACGGAGAAGTAAAAATAATACTATTTTTGTAAGAAAAGTTGGAAAAAAATTCAACAATTTACTAGATCTCGACGAGTTCTTTTAACTTAAGAAAAAAATTTGAATTTTTTCTTTAAAAAAATTCATTATTTTGTAATTCTCGTTTTGTGGACCGGACAAACATTATGGGACGGAAGAAATATTTTTTTTTGGTCCGGCCAAAGACACCCCATTTACCAAGAAATTGCTTTTTTAGTAAATCGACTAGAATTGAGCCTTAATTAATTGTGTGGAGCGCATAACTTCCGAACAACCCGACTAACACTTGGGCTAAAGGACTCGGTTCCTGTAGCAAGGGTAGAGAAGATTTTGGACAGCTGGCAATCTGTCAGTGGCTCCATTCCGCTTTCTCAAATAAATATTTAAAAAATAAGGACTTATTTTCAAGCTTAAAAATAATGGACTTATAAAAATAAATTTTTAATTTTTTTTGCAGGGTTTGATAGATTTCATTAAAATCTATCAAACAAGATCAATATTGCATATTTTTTGATTTCAGTAAGCCTACTATTTTTAAGCTTGAAAATTGCAAATAAGTACTTATTTTTTAAGGACCCATTCCGGAACGGGCCTTTAGAAAATTACCTATTCGTCGGTGCTACACCCACCGCTCTGTTTCACCGCTTGACATCTCACCGACCATTTCAGCAATAATCATCCGAATTAAAAAAAAAAAACAATTTTAGGGGAAGATTTTTTTAAAATCTGAACCGTCCAAAACACTTTTGGACAGTAAAATTGAGAGCGATGAGCCTACTTTTTGTTCATCAATTCCCCTAACGCAGAAGCTTTTCCTCCATTAACTCCAGTTTTTTTTTATATAATGCAGGATATCCCGAGTCAGTTTGCGCATACATCAACTAATCCCTTCAAAGCGTAGCCCCTCCCCTTTTATAACCATGAGCCACTATATCCCCTTCCTTTCTCGATGATAAACAAGGTCATGACTAGCTCAGTTGTGCCACTATAATATCCCCTTCCTCTCTCTGAATCATGAGCCAAAATACTCCGTAACTAGTACCAAGGAAAGGGATAGCAGAGCACTAGCTGACACTATTAGAGCATCTCCAACTCATGATCCATCTTTCACTCTTTCTTCATTTTAGAGATTCAAAAAAATATATTCTATTTAAAAAGTAATTTTGGAGAATCAACAACTCTAATCCAATTCTCAATTTTTCACCTTCGAAACTCCCCCCAATTCTTCCTCTATTTATTGTTTGATATTGTTTTTTTTTCCTCATTTTAACTCATTATTCAAACCAATACATTAATATGATAGTGTAAATGAGAAAAAAATAATATTATGAGTTCAAATGGTTTGAATTTACATTTGATGTTATTTCAAAATGCATTTACATATACTTAA
>JAOTQK010000004.1:13061480-13072691 GCA_025642025.1 Rhododendron ferrugineum
CTTTCACTTGAACAAACCAGTTTTCTTGACTAGGGTTCCATGCAATGATCAGCAAGAAAATGATGCCAATCGGAAGGAATGTGCTGGTGTTGGCTCTCACCCTTTTGGTCTTGTTTGGTGGGTTTTCGTCTGCTCAAGCCACTTACCCTTCCCCTGCAAGTGAGTTCTTATTTTTGTTTCAATTTGATCTGTTTCAGCTTGCTAGCTTGAATCTATAGCTGATGTATCTGTACATACTTGTGCGCTGTCTGTATACTGTTTTCTTGGCAGAGATTGTTAGCGGGTTTCTCTCCAATGCTGTTTCTGTTCTGATGAAATGGTTGTGGTCCCTCAAAGCTACCACCAAAACAGGTGCGGATCTCTGATGAATGATGGCACTCTTGTAAAACCCAATGTGGGTTTTATCTTATTTTTTATGCGTAGATTATGGATTAGAGTTTTTTTTTAAAATCTGGAATGGTGGGTTTTATGTGGTTTTGGTGTTTTCAGCAATTACTGGCCGTCCGTTGATGAAGTTTGAGAGTGGGTATAATGTTGAGACAGTGTTTGATGGGAGCAAGCTTGGGATAGAGCCCCATTCTGTGGAGGTGTTGCCTAGTGGGGAGCTTCTTGTTCTGGACTCTGCTAACAGTAATCTCTACAAGATCTCCTCCCCTTTGTCTCAATGTAAGTGGGGTTTTGGTGCAGTGGCTTGAAATTTGACTGGGTTGGTTTTATCTCAGGAGTCTTTAGTCTTAATTTGGCTGGAATACTTTAATTTGGGTTTTTCAACAGATTTTACTTCAAATGGGTCGTTGTCAGAAATTTAGTGGGTTCTGATTTATAGTCCAGAACCTATAATAAAATGAATTGGTTGTCTGGGGTTTTGTTAGGTGTCATATTTTCTCTCTTTTTGTCTTATGTATAGTACTAGCTTCTTAACTGAAAGCTTTGTTCCTCATTTTGAACTCTTTTACACTTTTGACGCATTAGATTTGCTTTTGGTGGTATTAGAGTTTTCCATTTCGTTGAGGTGAGTTATGATTTAAGCAGACCAGACAGGAGACTACATTGAACTTTCAATTGATTTTCTGAACTTTTTGCACTTCTCTTTTCGGGTTCCTGGAAAACTTTCTCTTTTCAAAGCCATGTTTGTTGAAGGTTGGTTATTAGCACATAGTTCAAGTTAACATCCGGTGTTGCTGTGCATTTTGAAGCAAGTTACTGAATTTGTTCTTAATTAACTGAAATTGGAAACTGGGAGGTTATTTCCTATGGGAAGTCTGAATTCTACACTTATGCTCCAAGAGTTATGTCCTATGGAAAGTTTATATACCTTTCAAACTCAATTCGATTGTCATTGTTATGATGACATTATCTATTACTATGATTTATTTTGGTTTATTTTAAATATATTCAAGTTAATAGTGGATTAACTCTTTTTGTATGCCAAAACTACAGATAGCCGGCCGAAGCTGGTTGCTGGATCTGCTGAAGGATACTCCGGACATGTAGATGGGAAACCAAGAGAGGTAAGGATGAACCACCCAAAGGGGCTTACAGTGGATGACAGAGGAAACATTTATATTGCTGATACTATGAATATGGCAATCAGGAAAATAGGTGATGCAGGTAAATTGCACATTCGACTCGTGTTTTCTTTTGTCATTCCTGCACTTAGAAGTATTCGTTCTTCATTTCTTCAAGGTTCTTGTTCTATAATGGCTATGATTTTGTGTTTCAAGTAGAAGTCGTTAGAACTCTGAAATCACTTTATTCCTGTTTCGGCTCTTGTACATGCTGCTCGCTACTTTGTTGTCTTTGAAGCATGATAGAACTTATGGAAGTGTTGGGAACTTGGGATCATGGATTTATGTGGGAGTATGAAGGAAAGGATAAAGGTGTTATTGAAACCGGACATATAATTTTAAGATTCTTCACTTTATTATCTTCTCTTTAAGATTTTTCACTTTATCAAGAAATGGAGTCTTTTCACTTTCTTATCTTCTCTTAAAGATTCCTTGCTTTTTTAGTAATTTTCTTTTACCTATTCTTTGTCCTCCTCGACTGATAAATCCCACCAATATCAGTGATGCAAACACAGAATACAGGGTTACCACTCTAGCAAATGCCTAAGTGGTTCATTTTTATCTGTGCAGGGGTTACAACAATAGCAGGAGGCAAATGGAGTCGTGGAGGTGGCCATGCAGATGGACCTAGTGAAGATGCAAAGTTTTCGAATGATTTTGATGTGATATACATCGGAAGCAGTTGCTCTCTCCTTGTCATAGACAGAGGAAACCAGGCAATTCGAGAGATTCAACTGCACTTTGATGACTGTGCTTACCAATACGGAAGTGGTTTCCCTCTTGGTAAAATAATCTATCAGACATTATACTATATGCGATTTATGATTTTGCAGTATTTTACTACATCTTATACTTCAATGCAGGAATCGTTGTTCTTGTAGCAGCTGGCTTCTTTGGTTACATGTTGGCATTGCTGCAAAGAAGGGTTGGTACCATCGTATCTCCATCAGATGTGAGTTCTAATTCCCGGTTCATACATATGGTTCTAATCCCTTGGTCATATTAATTCTTTTACTTTTCCACTTGTTGCATTTGGATACACACAAGTAGATCTTGCACCCCCTAAACACACAAATAGATCTTTTGCAAGTTCTAGAACTCATCTTTATAGCGAAAGCAAACATGCTAAGAAGTTATGGTAACATAACCATTGGTTTCTAATGAGGACTTTGCTTTGAACATGTGACTCCCCAACTTGTCCTAAATACAAGGGTAGGGATCCAAATAATTCATGTATTTGCTAAGAAAAATAAGAAACAAAAATAACCAATCAAGCAATATATGCTTGTTTTTGTGACCACAAACATGGCATTTGAAGTCAAATGGGGAGGGGCTGATGATTATAGAAGCAATCAATTGTTCAGCAATCCAAAATAGCATGTGAATATGGGGCAAAACTAAGGTTAGAGCACAAAACGTAAAAAGAGGGTAAAAAAACCACAAACGACTTTTTTTTTTACAGAGCTTGTGCGAAAATGTTTGCCACAGCACTAGAATTCGTGTCTTTTTTGCAGCTATCTAATACATGTTTTGTTTTCCCCTTGTATCTTTTTCTATTGAAGGATGAGACAACATCCAAATTGATCATTCCTCCAACTATGTATCAGAAGTCAATGAAATCTTCTGTTAGGCCACCCCTAATTCCTACTGAAGGCGAACAAGAACAGCAAGAAGAAACCTTCTTTGGGTCTATTGGAAGGCTTCTTGTCAGCACTGGTTCATCAGTCACAGAAATCCTTGGATCAACATTTCCCGGGTTTAGAAAGAAGCCACTAAGGTATCAATACCAATTGCAACAACACCAAAACCACAAGTATTCAAACGCTTGGCCAGTACAAGAGAGCATTGTGATACCAGATGGAGATGAGCCACCTTCTATTGAAACTCGGACCCCAACCCCGCGTAAAACATATGCGTTCATGTCCAAAGATGCCGAGAAAATGCAACAGCTGAGGCAGAGCCGTAGCTTTTACAGTGGATGGGATGGGGATTTCTCGCAGCAGCAGCAGCAGCCCCCCATTCAGAAACAGCAGCATCACCATCAGTATCAATCATCGGCCCCACAAACTTACTATGAGCAGAGCTATGAGAAAACCAATGAGATTGTGTTTGGAGCAGTTCAGGAGCAAGGTGGACGGCGTGAAACTGTGGTGATAAAGCCTCTGGATCATGGCCATCCGATCGGTAATAGCCGTAGTATTCGCTCTCGAATCAGTTCGATGGGATATACCCATGGGTATTGATCGGTGTATACATTGAGTTTTTGGCATTTCGAAACAAGTCCAATATTTTAGGGTATGGATGTATAAGAAAAATAACATTTTGCAAAGTGGAGATTGGTTGGGGGAGTAGATTTGGTGCCAAGTGCAAGTTGCACTTGGTGGCCAGAGAACTTGAAATTGATGCAAGATGTAGCCTTAAGGAAATTTGAAGTGCTATGAAAGTGGATTCAAAGAGCTGATGGGATTTTGTTTTTGGCAATCAAAAGGGACACAAACTGCACTCGAGTTCACCTGTACCCAAAATGTTCGTGCTTCTGTTTCCAAAGACTCTTCCCGGGAAGAGATTATTGTTCAATCCTGTGGTTGAAAATTGCATGGGAACAGAGGTACAAATATTTTTTCGGTACAAAAGACTTGACTGCCAAAGAAGAGACAAGATTTTCTACAATTAGTTACTGATTAGTGGTCTACCATGTGGACTGTGGTCTTAAGTCTTAACTTAGATATGAAGTAGTAATTATTTAATAATGTACAATGCCGTTGCTAATTCAAGAACTGGTACTCAGCTAAAAAAACTCTATGATCTGGTATCTGAACAAAGATTCTATCTGGGCAAATCTATAAAATGCAAGTGGGACATGCATTTTAGTTCTAATAGATTTCAATAATCTAGTAGTCACAATCACGTGACCATAGGGAATCTTTTCAACATTATATTTCAAATCAGAGTTGTAAACCAATTAAGTCCGGGTAGTGATCACGTGCACGCAATTGCTCACACTAGACCAGATTTAAAGAAAAAGTATTCCTTCCGTCTCCATTTTTTGTTCCTCGTCTTATTTCAACCGGATGAAAAACTAACTATAATTTTTAATTGGTAATAGTATTATTTATATGTAATATGGATCTTGTTTGATAGATCTCAATGAGCTCTTTTAAACGATGTTTTCAAAAATAGAGAGTTATTGGCTGTAAATGAAGTGCCAAAATCACATCCCTTTCCTGTTTGATTAGTAGTGGTTGTTTGGGATTTGTAAATTTGTAACATTGAGTAATACTCCAAGAGCCTCATTAAAATGTCTATTCAACACCCATTCCCCCCATTCCCAAACCGAATCCAATGGAAAATAAATTCAAAGCCCTATGACTCAAAACCCTAAATCAAATTCACTAATAACAAAGCACAATCGAAAATTTCTCAGATATCCCAAATCAAACATTGAACCATTGGAAAACAGATCAAGACCCTAAAATTTCTCAAACTAAACACTGAAACGCAGATAAAAGAAAAATACTGAAACAAGATTTCGCTTCGTAGTCATGAAATGAAACACTGGAACAAAACTCCAATCCAACCAACGGAGGGCAACTGGAACCTTGGCGTCAAAGTTGCTGTGAAGGCACAGAGAGAGAGAGAGCTACAGTGACTCATTGGGTGTGGCAAGTCACTGTAGCAACGGGGTAAGTGGCAAGGTTTCTGGCAAAGCTGCTGGGTTTTCATTTTCAGCCGTTTGGCTCGGCAAAACCTCCGAACGGGAGAGTGGAGATGCTCTAACCTTGCAAAAGGAAGATTAATCGCTTCCACCTTCATTTCGTTTACCTTCTTTTTCGCTTATGAGTGAAGAAAAAGAGGCTAAAATAAGATAAAGCCGCACACAAAGTGAAGCAACACCAGGTAAAAAAGGAGGTGAAATCAGAAGAAAAACACGAAATGATAATGTAGCTACGAAATGTTAACAAGTCAAGGTTACACACATAGCCATCCTTACACACATACACAACAGTTGCGGATAGGAAGAAGGGGGAAGTCGCACAGAAAGAAAGAGCTTCCTTCAATATTTCATCTCCTCTTCACTAAATCTGAACTACTACTCACCAGGGCTTCCCCGGCGATGCCTTTACCCTGCTCCTCAAAATCCCTTCTATTAGCATATATCATACGGTCTATCCTTTGATGGCCTTCCGACATAACATGGTTTCTGTTTCCATTGTCATCACCTTGCTCAAATATTTTGTCAGCAGACTCAGGCTGTTCAACCACTCCATCGAAAGTCATCAAATCCTTTAATTGTTCATGAAACATCTGAGACTTGGTTATCTGTTTGCTTTCTACAACATCAGAATCTAAAAGAGAGACATATGTCTTTTGTGAAACTCGGGGTTCTACTGTTTTTATCCTAAACATTAGAGACAGTTGAGATGAGCTTAACATGATGAAACTCCTCAAAACCGAGTAAAGTGGTGAGCTAACAACTGCGTTTCTGTTGTCGGAGCAGATCATAAGTGTTTGTCTCCCCCAACTCATTAGGTAATGCTTCCATGTCGCGTTGAACAAAAGTGGGTTGAAGCCTTCCTGTCTACAAAGTTTGGTTAGACAAAATGTGAGCAACCGAGTGCGATTGTGTAGTACAACAGTAAGTAAAGGAGATACTTACACGGGAAGTTAGATATGGGCGAACAGCAAACCCGATTATCAAGCCAAGTAAGGAAGAAACCCCCAGAGCCAAAGGCCAAGCCCAAGTTGGCATGCCTAATTCTGAAAGAAACGTTTATGCACAAAATTAACATGTCAGTGTCTTTGAATCTGGAAAATATTCTGAACTGATGTTCCAAAATCCAGGTGCACAGGCAAAGATGCTTCGACGACATAGGTAAAGGGTAAATATTCAGGAACGAGGTATACCAAAGCACTTTTTATCACGTCCTCCAACGATAAGATGCCTACGAATTAGCACTAGCATACAAATGTCGTCTAAGTTCCAGGGAAAGGAAAGAAAATAACACAGGAGAGAGATAAAAAGAAAGTTACCAAGCATCGAGAATAATACAAAGAGGATACCAAAACTATTCAAACGAATAGCTGCATGGCTCACACCCTCTGAAAACATGAATGAGGACTTCAGAAATATTGGCATGAAGAATCACATCCTAGTTTTATAAACACCGGATTTATAAAAACCTTCAGAATCTTTGCTCAGTTAGCTCACAAGCAGCATCAAAATTACCAATAAAAACATCGAACTTACAGAAGAGAAAACCAAAGAGAGGCCTAATATATTGTGTTAGCATGTTGTCTACAGAAAATGCGCATACAGAACCTTCTGCTACTCCTCTTAGAAAAATAACTTGTGACATAGATTCTACAACTTCTTTATTTTTTTTCCTGAGAACACAATTTCCAGAATAACAAAACAGAGAAAACTTACCAGAATGCGAACCTCCGGCACAATCCTCTGACTTCAGTTTAATTTGGCGGACCAATTTATGACCATGATCACAGATCATTAAAGCACATCTTTCAGGAATAAAAGCCAGCTCAAAATCAGTGGAGAATGATGCATTTCGTCCAGGTCCATCCGCATGACCTGGTGTTTTAGAACCCCCAGCAATTGTGGTCACACCTAAAAATGCATCATTGTCGAAAGAATAAGCTCAATATTTAATCAGGACAATAATTACTGGCAATTAACCTGGCACCGTTAATGGAATGCTAATTGCCAAGAGCACTTCATGAAACATATTTTCTTAAAATGGTTTATCGAGTATATCATATGATCCATATCAAGTCAATCAAAACGATGGGGTCCCATCAGTTACTTTAAGAGGCGCAAATAACTACTGAGGCGCAGTTTCGATATACTTGCTGTATTTTGCCTACATCATAAGAAATTCATTAGGACTACAGACAACTCATAGCTTTCCAATTTCAGAGGGTGACTTTGATATAGTTCTGATGTACTGGGATGTACATGTATTTTTGTCAAAGGTCACGATGTGTTCATGACTTTTTCCCATTCTTTATTGGTTATTCTTTTACCTGAGTATGGAACAGGTAATTACTCAAACATGTTGCACAAAGAAACTTGTGCCTATGAGAAAAGATAAATTTAGAAAAGCCTTATCCGACCAGTAGAACTTGATTAGATACTTCTCAACCTTTTCTTAATTGACCCTAATAGACAAAGTCCAACTGTTGACCTTAATTGACCCCTGTCCTTAGCAGTATTCCCCTAATCATTGTAACTTCTTGAAACAGAAACTTCATCAGTCTTACAAGTATCACACCTGACGACTGACGTTCATTCCGATTAACTCAAACAATTGCTGGCAATACAACGCATCACACATCCAATTTCCATCAAGATCTCATAGTCGTGAACATTTCACTTTAAGTTACAATTCTTAACTTGCACTAAAAGCAAATGAATACCGAACTTTCGGAAACATGAAGGAATCAGAACAAAAAATATCTGAGGTATTGATGTGATGATACCTGACTTGCTAATCTTTCTTATAGCAAGATTGCCCTGGTCAGCGACATATACATTCCCCTTTAGATCAACTGCAAAGCTTTTCGGCTTCTTAAACAAGGCAGCTGCCAAATCACCATCCGAAAACCCGGAACCGTTGCCAGATAACTGTTTGATCTCACTCTCTACACATATATTCATAAACATATACAAGCAAAAACAAACACATGTGAAGAGCAACACAACACTACTGGACCACAAACCATTTGATGATCCGACTAGCTCTTAGAAAAACGAATTATCTACTTCTCAAAGCATATTTGTTGGATATCGTCCATTCTTTCCCCAAAAATCTGATGAAATCACAGACTAACGATATCAGATGAAACTGATTTTTTTACTCAGAGATAACTTTGGGTCTAAAAAAAAAAACCTGTCCTGAATCTTCGAATCATCGAAATTGAATCCACTACAGCATATCATTGACGAGAGGAATTGAAAAAGTATAAAAATATGGACTGAACTTGAAAAAAGTTTGTGCAGGACGACAAAAGAAAAAGACAACTATTTGATACTTCTTTCATCTTTAGTGCAGGACTCCTCTCGTCGAGACAAATGGTCATCCGGAAGAGTAAGTACAGGACGACAGACAAAAAAGGATTCATCTTCAGTGAATTATTTTGTTTTCATCGTAATTGTTTAGTGTTCACTTTTTAATACGACTCCTCTCGTCGAGACAAATGGTCAATCCAAAAGAGTTGTAACGCAAATCCAACAAAAATTATAACAAAACAAAAATTCAGGAACAAGGCCTTATTTATGTATGTGGGTACCTTGGGATGGGGTAAATGAGACGGTGAAAAAGGCACTGCGTTCAGAATCAAGAACGAGGAGATCGGACGAGGCGGAGCGAGGGAGGACGAAGTGAGGGTTGACATCGACCTTGTAGCCGTAGAGGACAGTGCTCACCGTGTAGCCTTCTTCGAACACGAGGCGAGCGGAGGCTGAAAATACGTCGAAATTGAAGTTTGGTTTTAGGAAAATAGTTCTACGGGTAAAATAAGTTGAAAAAATAAGTGGGTTTTACGCAGAGATAGCTCACCGTGAAGGTTGAGGAGGAGGAAGAGGAAGAGGGCGCAGAGGAGAGAGAGGAGCGGTGCCATGATCGACGATCGATTGAGAGTAAAGTTTTTGGTCGTGAGTCAGTCCCACTCCACAGCCACAGTCGAGGAACCAAAGTGATATTTTCACATTTTAAATGATACAGCGTGATTTGTGGGGGGTTATTTACATTTGGTCCCCGATATATACTTGTAGAGTGACATTGTGGTTCCTGATTTAACAATTCCACGGTTTTAGTCCCCAATGTTCAAAACTTTGTGCCAAATGAGTCCCCAGACTAGATGCCATTAGTTTCCTTAGCCGAGGGTATTTTCGAAAGTTCGAGTACAATATTATCCTTATCTTCGGGCAAATTCTATTCCACTCCTCTTTTTTTCCTCAGGATACCCCACCTACTTTGTTCACCTTTTAAAAGTAAAAATAAAGGAAATCTTCTTTATTGCTGTTCCATAAAGAAGAAGTTACGGAGCTCAATCATAACTTGAACGATCTGGATTGAAAACTAATTATGACCGATAATAATTGATTGTGATTAACTTTTCTTCAGAAAAGTTCCATTAAAATCTGGACCGTCCAAAATCGAAATGGACGTATGAGATTGAATAGCTCCGTAAACATCCAAGAGATTCCGTGAAAAAGACACTCTCATAAAAATAAAGTACTTGTTACCTCATAAGTTGAAAAACCATGAATGAAATTCTATTCCACTCTTCTTTTTTTCCTCAGGAGATACCCCACCTACGTTGTTACCTTTTGTTTGGTTTTTATCTCTGAGAAACCTATTTTTTTCTTTGCACGTTTCTCTATAACTTTTTTTATCTATTTCTTGTCACTTATTATTATTCATTACATCAAAAATATTTTCCAAAAATGAGAATCAAACAAAGGTACCTCATAAGTTGTCGTATTTATTGGTCTGTACACATTATTAAAAACTTGTTCAATATCTTGAATCATCGACATTCCATACCTGCATACACCATCATATCTTGAATCATCGACAAGCCAAGTTTCATCAAAAATCACTGCAACATTGTCCGTGTACCACAAAGTTAGCGAAAAGTTTTGATTTTTCTCCATCTTGATCTTTGCCACAATTTGATGGCTCTAGTAACACCTAATCCCACATTAAAAGTCTACATCGGTGATCCTAAACACATAGAGAATCATATCGATCAGGTACTACTATTAAATTGGGATTAAAAGAATTTTGGATCATGTGATTAGACTCCAACAAGTTATCGGGCCAGTGATCTATGTGGGGCGTTATAGAACTTTGTGAAATCCAGTCATACTGTTCCACTTTCACTGAGGTAATGATGAAACGAGATCTGAATTTGTCACTCCCTCTGTCCCTTTTTAAGTTTCCACTATGGTTCTGCGTGCCATTTTCAATGACTTATACCTCTCGACATATATTACTCCGTATGTTTTATGTTTTTAAAATCATTATCGTATAGAAATAATTGAGATCTATCAAACAAGACCTATATTGCATAATTTTAACAATATTCATTGAGAGATATGTACAACTGAAAATGACATGCAAAATTTGTAGTGGACACTCAAAAAGGCAGAGGCGGCAGCACATGGAAGCAACTGAACACCGTAGAAATTTTATCGGGTGTATATGAGTCCCATGTACTTTTATGGTATCCCTGATTTGAACACCCAATCCTACAGTTTGAACACTCATCAGCCTACGAGAGCCAATCAGCTCATATCCAGGTTTAAAACTCGATCTCAGGTGTTATCAACTCCTTTGAGGCTAGTCCATACGACATTTGCTTTGGCTTTAAGTAGGGCCACAACTAGTAAACGACGTGTGTTTATGGTCTCTCAAAATTAGTCGAGGTGCACGTAACCGGACACCAAGTTATCCCAAGGAAAAAAAATCATCACCATACCCCACAACCATAAATGCAAGTAAAAATTAAGAAATCAAGACAAGGAGAGAATGATAAAATTGTCATTCTACTTATTTTTAGTTATTCATTGTGTAAACTATTGATCCATTTCAAGTTGAATATATATTCCATTAATTTTTTT
>JAOTQK010000004.1:13207402-13218300 GCA_025642025.1 Rhododendron ferrugineum
AATGAGGAAAACATTTTACATGTAAAATATTTTTCATTAATTGGATGAAAATGATTTACTCTTAAATATTCCATAAGTTATTTTCCAAAATGAATCTGATGTCCTCTACTGCAATTTTCACTGCTCAGTTTCCTCGATCATTGGTCCTGAACCACGTTCAATTCTAATATTCTCATATCTTTCCACTGATTAAGCCCCCCCTCTCTCTCTACACTATTTTGTCAATTTCTGAAATATTTTCAAGTGCCAATCAAAGAACCAAAAAATAAAAGTTTAAAGTTTTTTTTCAGAAAAAACATTTTACATCGAAACAAACGAACCTTAATGAAAATCTAATTGTCAACTACCCCTATCTATTGCACTGCACCCACCATACTCCACGCCACCTCAAGCCTGCACCCACGTTACTCCGCCCATTAATTACTAGGACTCTCACCTACATGTATTTCTATACTCCAATATTCTCACCACTCCGATGAACAAAAACCATTACATTTACTAAATACCAAAATCAACTAAACTAATTGCTAGGAAAGATACGGGATATTACATTCCAAATCATTTTAAATAAAGGAAAATACGGGGCGGTATAATTTATCCTCCTTAACATTCAAAATACAAAAGTCTTATTCTTTTTAGCAAAGAAGAATACAGGGTATTACAATTAATCTATCCCCTTAAAATAATTTTGTGCCCGAAATTTGCTAATTGTATATAGTCAAAATATTTTCATGTATGTTGTCAAATTAAAGTATATATACTTTCAAAATGTGTTTTGAATTTATTTGTTTGTTTTTTCCAAATAAAACTTTTGAAAAAGAACCCATTTCTAAGAACTCACCGAAAGATATATTCAGATTCCAAAAAAAAAAAAACATTTGCTCAAAGAGAAAAGACGATGAGTATATAACCGTGTCAAATAAAAGGTTTTTATGAAAATTAATTTTGAAAACCGGTAACAAACAAGGAAGTTACAGTTTGCAAATATTTTGTTATGATCAAGAACCTCAGTAAAAGTCCAATATACCCCTGTTGCGCAAACAGATATATTAACGTCCTAATAACCTCAAATTTGATCGCCTAGTTTTTTTTTTTTTTTTTGTTCAACGGATTCCTGCTGTACAGCATCTGCGTACAGATCCCGTTTGCGCCCGTCTCGGGTCCCGCAAAGACGATCGGAGCCGCTCATTTTGTTCAAAATACTTCGTTGCCAAATTTTGAAGTAAAGTTGGATGATTTGTAAACACCCTTCCCGATATCGGATTGAGGTGATTTTTTACAGGGACCATAAACGAAGTATTTTGAACAAAATGAGGGGCTCCGATCGTCTTTGCGTGACCCAAGACGGGCGCAAACGGGATCTGTACGCAGCTGCTGTACCTGTAGCAGCGTTCACGGATCCCCTAGTAGCTTCAAAAATTGTGACTACGATTTCGCTGCGAACTCTGATCATAAATTCCTATAACCTCAAGTGGTAACTATAACTAGGATCTCTCCCCGAACGATGTGAAACTCACACTTCCGATCGGTACCTGCTCTAATACCATTTGTAACGATCTGTCTTTTTTCTAGAATAAAATTCCAAAATACATGTATTTTATACACTTTCAGACCCCATTTCTCCATATACAACTTTACATCACCGAAGTAAAACAAAAAGCCTCCAAATAAATAATCCTCTAAATATTCCAAAAATGTTAATTCTTCCAAGACTCTCCAAATAATCCTTAAATACTGCGATTCAACCTCCACTAATCCGGCTCCACACCTGAAAAATAAATAATCTAGAGAGTATAACGCTTCCTACTTATGGAATCCTTTTTAAATTCTCCTTTTGTATTGCTCTTGATTATCTCGTGATATTTGTTCAATCCTATAGAGAATATTGTTGAAAGGTGGAATAATTGTTATTGAATATGATATTGTTGGCTGAGTTAACAAGAACTGTTCAGTACAAGGATCGAGTGACTTTATCAATAGCCTGTCCAATATCTCGAATGGGTCCATGGTGTCTCAGTGAGGAAGGTATTGAGAGGGTTGTCACTGATCATATACTGAAGAGGACGTGGTATAAGATCCCTTATAATTGTTGCTTCGACTTGGTAATCGATTATCGTTTATTGATTTCACTTGAATATGAGCTTTGTTATTATGTTCTATCGTATACTTTCAGGATAATTTATTTTTCAGGTGTGAAGTCGGATTAGTGGAGGTTGAATAAGAGCATTTAAGGATCATTTGCAGAGTACTCTTGGAAGAATTAACGTTTTTGGAATATTTAAAGGATTATTTATTTGGAGGCTTTTTGTTTTATTTTGATGATGTAAAGTTGTATATGGAGAAAATGGGGTCTGGAAGTGTATAAAATCCAGTTTATTTTGGAATTTTATTCTAGAAAAAGGCGGGTTGTTACAAACCCATTCAGTATGATCAATTTTTTTTTAACAGCTAGCGAAGAAGAAATTTATTAATAGATAAGGATGTATGGATACATCGAGAATTAGAGGAAAGTGAGCATACATGGGCATCACTATGCAGGGAATGCATCCCAACAAAATTAGCAACCAAACTCTACGACAATCATATGGCACTTACACCTTGAGAAAAAAGAACAAAACGGAGCTGATAAGGAATCAACTTGCCAAAACTTGCCAAAACTAGTATGACTGAGTTATAGCCAACCCGAAAACGAAAAAGATAAGGAAATTGATCGGAGACACTGACGGTCGGATTCATTAAATAATTTTTTACTAAAACATAAATAAGTGGGACATGTGAAAATTAACTGAATCTAATATGTGTAAGTGCTCAATCCAATCTTCTATTTTTTCATTCATATTTTGGATTCAGAAGATTGGATTCCCACCGTCGATGTTCCCCATCGGTTTCCATAGCAAAGTTGACCCTTAAAACCCAGCTAAAGTGATACATCGTGAAACAAAAAGTCTAGGTACACAACACCATCTACAACTCTGTGCGTATGGGCCCCACGTGTATGTAAGAGTTGTGGATGGTACTATATTTGAATGATTGCGTATGTAGCATTATTGATCATGAAAAACCCAAAAGATAGCTATTTGAATTCAGTCACAACATCATTTGAAGCTCCTCAATCAATGCCTCCACTTTTGGAATTGGGGATGGTGTTGTGGTGTGCGCAGCATACCTCTGAGCCGTTGGATTGTACATCCGATGGCTCGGATCTCATCTCGGCAATGAATGGCTCTCGATCGTTGGTTGCAGAGATAAAATCCGAGCCATCTGATGGCTTGAAAGTGCATGCACAGCACTGTGCTGTGCACCTCACTATACAGCACCAATCCGAACTCCCCACTTTTGACTGAAAGCTTGTTGTAGCATAAGTAGTTGCCACAAATTAACCGACACTATTCGAAATTCAGAAGGGGAGGTCATTGAACAACTAGAAATTTAATTTCTCTAAGAAATTGAAAATAAGAAGAAAAATAATGAATGAGAACGACAAATTCATGAAAATCATTTGTGTGATAGTACTCTCTCCGTCCCATTTTAAAATTTTCAGAAGGAAATTCGAGCATTTCCAAACTCAAAAAAATAAGTACTTTAATTTGGTGTAAGAAATTAAAAAATTTAATATGTAAAATATATATTTTTTGGAATTTGAAATTGCGCGAATTTTCGTAGGGAATATTCAAAGTAGGATGAAAGGATTACTAAACAGTCTAAACTTGTCAAAGAAGTACTTCACGAATTAAGATTAAATGCGCACCTCATGCTAGGCATATTTAACATTTCGGATTTTTCTATAAGTCGTGAGTCGTGCCCAAACCTACATGAATCACGTTGTTTTTCCAATTTGATTCTCTAGATATTGTCAAAAATTATGTATCTTTATAATCAATTTGCATCTAATCTCTATCTTGTCTCATTAACAGCTGGTATATATACTTTCATAGGACCCTGTAGAGCGGTGCAGAATGCTCAATCTGACCACTCATCTCGGCAATCGACAGCTCAAAACTTAATCGAGCAATAGACGTGTGGTTCAAATTTGTATGTGATTTATATGCGTTTAGATTCGATCCGAGCCGTCTATACCAAAATGAATAGCTGGATCAACCGCTCTGCACCCACTCGACAAGGAGCTGCCGAGCGGCATCCCTAGGTCCGCTTTCATAACGGGTCCTTGGGCATTAAAATGACGTACATTGTCAGATGTAAGGTAATGTAATAAAATATATAGGTATACATACATATTGGGTCTACTTCAAAATCTAAATCTGATCAGATTTTTCTTGATCAACGCATTTTTTGCACATTAATTATTGCCCGCTGAACTGAGGTTAATTAACATTTTCCTTCTTTTAAAGCATCCAGCCCTGCATGTCATGAATGTGAAAGAGATATCATTTAAATTCCCAATACTATCATCCAGCAGCTTGTGGACAAACCAAAAATGATAGGCATTTACAATGCCTTCAGCTAATTTTTATGGGGCCGGGCTCTTGTCCGGACGCTCAATAGAAGCTGGATCGTTCGATCCGGTCTATTTGTGAAATTTTTTCTGGTTTTACTTTGATGATTGGGACTACAACTTTTTAAAGGTTTTTAAGAACATTAATCATGTTAAAAATTATATTTATCGGATGTCAATAGATATATGTTTTCAAAACACATTTTTATAGGGCTGAGCTGAACGTCGAACTCTTGCTGAAGCTTCCTTTTTTTTGAGTTTATGATCTAATGAGATTGCTCCTGAGAAGTCTACTTTGACTGATTGAGACTCATTCAATCTCCATTGAAATGTAATTTTCTTCTCTTTTCTATTTTTTTGCAGGTCTGTATAGTACCTCTTTCTCTGTGGTCTGTAATTGGTTTTTTCCTCGATATACCATTTGTCGAGTTCTTAATAAAATTTTGTTGCCTATAATAAAAACACATTTTTATGGTGAAATGTTAAAAAAAGGTTTGAAACACTTAATCACAAAAACTATTTTTCGCAACATAAAGCTGATCTGAAAGCACATTAAACGATATACGACCAACATAATTTTTTGCGCGATTAATGTTTCTCGACCAGGTTTAGAAAGATGACGGTCCTAATTATCGAAGCGAACCCAAAAAGTACCCACAAACGGGCTGGATTGAACAATTCAGCTCAAAGAAGACCGAAGAAGATCTTCCTCCAGTATTAGTAGTATTTTATGTATCCTTGTTTTAGTGTGTGTTATTATTTTATTGAAAAATTTAACCTTCGGGGAAAGAACACAATTGTTGTACTTGAAAGGTTTGTTTTTTCAAAATTATCTTCAATTTTTTTCAGTTGTTACTTTACTCATGGTTTTTCACAATAGAAAAAACATTTGAAATATTATGAAATGATAAACTGATCAATAAATAAACCTTGGTACGTCGTAGACTATATGCATGTGCTTTGCGCATGCTTGCATCCTGCCTCAATCAATTCCAAATCAACATTTTAATTGCTTGAGATTCGGATCTAAGCAGCATTCTGTTCTGGATGGAGGTCCTCAGTTGCCAAGTAAATCACACACACATGCAAGTTGGCTCGAAATCTCTGAGATAACAAAAAAGAAGTAAAAAAGAACACGCAATTAAAACTTGATCACATACGCAATCGATCGCACACGCTTTCACACATTTACGTGAATGTTTGTGAAATCATTTGTGTGGAGGCAGAATTTTCTGATGTCAAATGACGACTATTGCGCCATATCCGCTGGAATGGAAGTTTTAGAGATTTGAATGGATAAAGAAATTTTACAATAGAATTCGGCTTCTCTATAATCTAAAACCATCTAATTGCAGATATCCAAAAGTGTAATCGCAGATATCCCATAATAGAAATTTTACAATAGAATGGCAATTCCTGTAATAGCAGATATCCAAAAGTGTAATCAATGGCTCAGTTTTGCTAACAGAATCTGACCAATTAGATAAATAAGTATCTTACTTATAAGATCTCCCACAAATCTAAGACATTGACTACCGAGATGAACAACCGAAATTGAATTGCGCTAGTTGCTTTGTAGTCCAACTTTGGCTTTATCATTTTTAAAAGAAGTCAGCTATGGGCCAAACTCATATTTAATTTTCTGTTAAAGAAATTTTTTTGGGGGTAAATTGTTGAAAATAATCATTACTCCCTCCGTCCCCTTTTTAAAGTCCAGTACGTATTTCATTTTGGGCTATCCCTCAATAAGTGTCCATTTTGTAAAGTTAGTGGGTAAAAGTTGGTACATTTTCCATTTTGCCCCTAAAAGTAGATTTCATTTTGAAAAGTTAGTAAGTAAAAATGTAATGATGATGTCTCCATAGAGGATAAATGAAGATAGTAGAGGTAAAAGTTAATGTGAAAGGTGTAATGATAATAGTTTTGTTAATAAGTTAGAGTTACGAAGCGGGACATTTAAAAAGGGACGGAGGGAGTAGAATTTTTGCAAACTATAATAACTGGAGACAGCAACACGACAATAAAATATTGAGATAATTATGTAAGCACACAATTAGGAGTTTAAGAGAAAACTTATGTGGATCGAGTCATGCATAAAGCGCTACCCTAAGAGAAGATACATCCCCTCTTGCACCGTGTTGTGTGACGTTCCACTCCCAAAATAAAACAATCCTGGAAAGGTTTGTATGTAGCTAAAAATTTCCTCGAACCAAAAACCGCCCATATACTCAAAATATATAGCATCAAAGTCTATCAAAAAATACAGAGAATGGAACCAGAGATGTTTTTTATATAGGACTGAGAGTGTTTTGTTTTGTAGGAGAAGTGAACGTTCTTTTCCAACCCCCCCTTCAGCAATCATCAGAAGAGGAAGAGCTCGTCATATTTTAAGGTCCACACACATTTAGAGACATAAGAAATAGAGAAGGAGATGTGTAGTAAATGAGGATGGGAGGGTGCTCCTCTCCAAATCCCAACGGCATGTCAATGGCATAAAAGGAGTAAATGAGCAAAGAATCCAAACCCATATTAATTAAATTATATGTCAAAATTTTAAATTAAATATAACATATATAAATTTCACTTAACAAGTTAGGAGTAGAATACTTGTACTGTTGTACATAACCAAGTATATAAGGCAGATCGAGAGAGTAAACCGATCGGATCAAGAGACAAAAAGGGTCTCCAACTTCTTTGAGCCAAAAAAAAAGGGTCTCCAACTTCTAGTTCTAGCTAGAAACCAACACCAAACGGGCCGTTATTATACATTTCTTACCATATATACAGAGTGCCCCGTGGGCCCGTATTCATTCCTGGACTCGAGTAATTGAGGCGCAGCTTTCTGGTTCGATCGGCACTTGATACATTGACTTCACAGAGAGACCCAAGTTTGTACTCAGAGAGAGTGAGAGAGATGTGGGGAAGTGATTTAATGGCAGTGATGGTGGCAATGGAGGCTTTAGACGCAGGTTTAAACACGTTAAGCAAAGCAGCAATGAGGGAAGGAATGAGCGACTTCGTGTTTGTTGTCTATTTTAACGCCTTGGCGTTGCTCTTACTTCTTTCTTCGAATCTCATCCATTACAGGTATATATGTATGCTCTCTCACATTCGTAATATTCATTCGTCATTTCTATTAGGGGCGGAGTCAAAATTCATAGTAATATTGTTCATTCACAAATTCGGTCCTCCACCTCGATGGCTAGAGCCGTTTTTGTTACAAAGCTTGGCTTTTTATGTCAATTAATCCGCTAAAAATTAAACTGAACCATGTCGTTAAGTGCTTGGATCAAATAAAAGTACTTGTCTTGGTTCACAACTTTTGGCTATAATTTTAGACAAAGAATTGAATACTTAGACCAAGTGCTTATTGATATCCAATTCAGTTTAGTTTTAAGAAGAAACCAAGTTTTAGTAAATAAACGGATCAAATATTTATTGAAAGTGAGGCGGTGTGGGTTCCATTCAAAATGGCTAATTAATGTTCACCCCTTTTTTTTTTTTTTTTTGTAGGTTAACGAAATTAGAGTTGCGAAGATTTTGTACCTCCAGTGGGAGAAAACTTTGTGTGAAAATGTATAATCATAATATCCTTTTAATTAACAATCAAGAAACTTCAATTTTCAAACAGGGTACAGGTTTTATCCACAGAGAAAACGACAACAAGTGATAAGAATAAAGTTCGTGGGTATAATCCGAGGTTTCACAAAATTTTCTGTGGAAAATTAACATCTTAAAATAAGTATATTAGGAAAAAGAATTATTTAATAACTCAATAATATATTGGCCACACTTGCTTAAAGATTGATGTCGATCACAAATTCGTGCAACAAATATGATTATTTGTATTAATTCTTTAACTTAATTTGAATTTCATCGATCATTTACAGGAAAAAACCAATTCCAAAGCTTCCCTTATTTATAGTGTTCAGAATCTTCATTTTAGGCCTCCTCAGGTACTTTGAATTGCTTGCAAGTCCATTAATAAGTTTTGAATTTGTTCTGTTAATTCTTCTTCGGATTTATTTATTTATTTGGTTGTGGGAACACTCTCAAGTTGCGGTGTGCAGATTTTGATGTATGTTGGAATAGGGTATAGCTCTGCAGCTATGGCTTCAGCGATGAATGGCCTCATTCCAGGATTCACCTTCATACTTGCAATTGTCACCAGGTGCATGCATGTGCACTTCTGTTTCCCTTTTCACTCCAATTAATAGTAATCTCATGTAAATTAAATACCATAATTCAGATCAGAGAATTTGGTAGGTAGTCTCATATATACTGTTTAGAGCAAGTACGCCAATTATTAGGTAAAAAAAACTAGAGAACAGTACACATTTTTCATTTTACCTGTTCATTTTTCTTTCAACACTCCACCAACACTATCTATTTAACGTATTTTCTAATAAATATTATTACTGTTCACGGATGTATGACTATGTACTGTTCACGGATGTATGACTATGTACTGTTGGAGAGAGGGAGGAAAAAGAATAAAAAAAAATGGTTACCGAGTGAACAGTGGATCGGTAAAGATGACTATGCACTGTTCACAGATGTATTTTACATCTCCCTTTACCTCATCTGTTGCAAGCTGGTTTTGTCCCTTTCCATAGGTAAAGTAGCTTAGGCCCCGTTCCGCTTTTTCCCAAAACCTTCTTTTTTTAAAAGAAAATAATTTCAAAATCAAATATAACAAAACTGAAAAAATAATTTAGGCCCCGTTCCGCTTTCTCGCAATCCAGGTGCGTAGGCTCTTTTTCGGTCCTACTTAAAATTCTTTGAGATCCATTTTTTTGGACTCAAGTTGCAGTATACCAAAACAAAAATTATCTTGATCAGATATTTTAAGTACTTAATTCATACACATTGATTTCTAGAAGGAAAAAATATAGGAGTATATATATAGTCCAAATTCTACCTCCATGGTTTCTCTGTACACTTCCCGTTCTCGTGAGGAAACATTCTTCGAAAACTGAATGTGATTTTTTTTTCCCCAGGATGGAAAAGCTAAACTTAAAAGTTCGGAGCAGCCAGGCCAAGTCCATCGGCACCCTAGTTGCACTTGCAGGGGCGTACTTTTTGATTTTCTACCAGGGCCAGGCCATTGTTTCCACCCGATCTTCCTCGCACAGCGTTCTTGGCACACTTTTTGTGTCGGATTGGATCATCGGAGGCTTTCTCCTTGTCACATCTAGCGTTTTGTTTTCATTGTCTTTTATCGTCCAGGTACTAGTTTGTACTTTTAAGAAGATTTTCGCGAACCTCCTTTGCTGGCCCAAAAAGAAATTTAACCATTGTCTAATGTTGGATTTTGTTAATTTTCTTTTTGGTGGTTCCATAGACTTGGATCGTTAAGGAGTACCCTGCAGAGCTGGTTGTATCACTTATCGGCTGTATTTTTGTTCTAATCCCATCAGCCGTGGTTGCTCTGATCTTAGAAAGGGATGTAAGTGCTTGGAAACTGAGACCAGATTTGGAGTTGTTAACTATTGCCTACGCGGTAAGCATATCTAAATTAAATTATCCATGAACTTGATTGTGCTTCCATGGTTTCTTTTAGTTTGGTGACCCACTAGACCTGACCAACAAAACTAGTGTAACATTAATACTTAGAACCCAAAAAATTGCTTATATACTAATCTATGGACCACAGTATGCGCTGGTCCGGACAGGAAAAACAGATCATTCCAGAAATGAATACAAGGCCGCCACTCGGACTCGAACCGAGATGCTCTAGCACTGCTTCCTAAGAGCAGCGTGTCTACCAATTTCACCATGGCGGCTTGCTGCCAAAACTGCTAGTCCAGACCACCAAGATCTTGGTCCGGACCACAGAGGCTGCAAAGTCCAAAAACGAGCCAAAAACCTACAAAATAAATAGATCATTTGCAACGTCCCACCCTGCTTTTTGCAAGAATTAAAGGTGCTGTTGAAACTTGTTGGAAGTGGAACATCGTTCGAGATTTGTCAGACTCGCTACAATACCACTACTGGATAGCACCCGCAACCGTAAAAATCTGAAGAAAGAAACCATTATGGGAGTAAAAGTTTAAAAAGCTACAAAGGATTCAAGGGGGAGAGAGCATTCTCTCTCTCAATGTGTGAGAGAAATTCACAAACCCTTTGTGTAATTTATGCACGAAACAACCCAATCATCTACCGGTGGAATTATTTTTTGGAGCTCACTGAAAAGTCGTCGAGAGTGGCTGTAGGAGCGTTAAAAATCTCTAGAGAGAAACTGAAGGAGTTTTTCCCGTCTCCGATGAATGTGCTTTGGATTTTGATAATTTCGTACGATTAACCTGTTAATGTTGTGGTGCAGGCAATTTTCATGGTTACAATTCGGGGTGTGGTTGATATATGGGCTTGTCGGACAAAGGGCCCAGTTTTTGTTTCGATGTTTAAGCCCATAGGGATGGCCTTTACAGTCGTCATGGGGGTT
>JAOTQK010000004.1:13245344-13259438 GCA_025642025.1 Rhododendron ferrugineum
GGCCACCCAAGACCTAGCTCTGATACCATGTTAAATTTCTTGGAGGGTTCCAACCTAAAACCAATTGGCAATAGGTGAAGTAACCTCTAGAATATATTAACCAAGCTTGGGTGGCTTAGATGAGCGATGTGGGACAAGTCTAACAGTACCAGAATTACCACATAATCCTCGCAGCTAGGAAAGACAAAAGCACTAAAGCGAGGGGCATTTTCGGCATAACGACAACAATCTAGTGATGAACGACGAAAACCAAAACACCACCAATCCTCTTATAAGATACTTCGTATTGATATATTATAAATCTATCATTTATGCCTTCTCTTGATTGTTTTACATTTGTTGGATTAGTCAATCACCAATGCTCGTGAAACGTCACTGAGAAGTCATCCTGTTATCTTCATTTCAGGTGTTTAGAATTCAAACACGAAGAAGACGTGCCATTGGAATGTCTCATCATGATTGAATGGAGAAGGTTAACAATTTTTATTTTATTTTTTACTTATGTACCACTAATTATTAAATAGTAATCAAATTACCCATGAGTTCAACTGATAGGCGTAAGCTTAAAGTGATGTCAGACTTAAAATTCATGCTAAAAAGTCCCATACAAATTTAATAAATGACAAACTTCAGAAAATAATATCCTTTAAGACTAGTTTTTGATCTCGTCTAATTACAGGATCATGGGTTGATGGAGTGATCGGTGTGTAGCTTTAATAGTGAGTAATAGTAGCCACCTTTTCCAACAACAAGTAGATCAGAGTGTGATCCTTGCTCTGCAACCTTTCCATCCTTTATCGCAACTATGGTGTCAGACTTCTGTATCGTGGATATTCGATGAGCAACTACCACACAAGTTTTGCCAACCATCATTTTATCGACAACTTTTTGGACTCTCTGACCCCGTTTGTTTTGGTATTTTGGATTTGGATTTATAGGTAATGAGTGTAGAGAGAAATAGAGTAATGATTGGAAATAGGGATAATGATTGGAGAGAGAGAGAAAAAAATGAAAGTAATGATTGAAAGAAAATAGGATAATGATTAGAATCCAAAACCCTTAAACGAACGGGGTCTCTGACTCCGAATCAAGGTGATGCAATCAAAATTTCGAAAGGAATCAAAGATTCAAAGATATGAGCAAAAACTCATTCAAGGGGATAAACCCCAAAGGGTAGAAGAGAGAAACTATGTCTCAATCAATATATTCAATATTCTTAATATTCAAAAAACTACCTAATGAGCACTCTAGACTCCAATTTATCGACCCACTAACCCTAAGGACACAAAATGACTTAAGTACCCTAAATACTATTGCATCACACATCCTCTCTAAAAAAAACTTCTCATCAGTAATCCATTTGTCATGTCTTTTGTCAAGCAAAGCATTATCAAGATAATTCTCATCACTTGCTCCCAAAATGTACCTAGACTCCTTGAAAGAATCAAGAACCGGTAACAAACCATACCAAGTACTAGAGTCAAAACCTAGCACCACATCATACCCAAGACTCGCTAAACTGAACACTATACCCAAGGGGTCTTCTAGTTGTCCCAAGTAGTGCATACCCTCTATCGGCAACTTTAGATCTTGTTCGGGCACCACAACATCACAAACTTGAACACATTGCGCCAAAGATAATCCGAGAGGCATGTTCGGAGAACAATCATCAGATTTCGGCTCTATGAAGTCCTCTAGAATCTGCGGATTGAAAGCAATCTCATTTGTCTTTGGTAGCACACACAATGCAACATCAACTATGCCATTCTTCTTGTATTTGTTCCCTATCTTCCCAATGCAAGAAGCAAGGCTCATTGCTCACAAAAATAGACATTTCTTGTTCTATACTACTACCACCAACGTCATCAAATCTTTCTTCTTCATCACCACCAAACTCTTCTTCAAACTTGTCATATGTTGGAGCAACATCTACATCACCACTAGTCTCAAAGACGGAATCATCCTCCAAATCTTCGTGTGAGACCTCATCAAAGATAGGAACATCATCATCACTGTGCTCCTTTGAAAACTTATCAAACTCGGAAACGCTTTCCAAAACACCTCCAAAATCTCCAAATCTTCGTGTGAGAGCTCATCAAAGGTAGGAACATCATCATCACTGTCCTCCTTTGAAAACTCATCAAACTCGGAAACGCTTTCCAAAACACCTCCAAAATCTTCCTTTGGAGATTCTTCAAAGATGGGTAAATCTTCACACTCATCTTCAATCTCAAACACACAATCATCTCCAAGAACACCCTCAAATTCTTCATCAGGATATCATCAAAGATGGATAGTCATCAAGGATGCGATCTTCTTCAACAAGATCATCTCCATGTTCAAAAGTAGAATCATTTTCAAGAGCAACTCCGAATTCTTCACTAAGAGGCTCATCAAAGACCAAAATGTCGTCTCAATAACCTTGTTCCTTTCCCACATCAAGTTCATTTGGACAAAGGCTCAATTCAACCTCAAACTTTTCTCGAAGGAGATATCCAAAGGATTTGGAATACTCATCAACGTTTTCCTCTTTGTAGTCAAATTCATCCGAACGTGAACTACACCAACTTGGAATATCAAAAGGAGTCTCAAGTGGATTTCGAGAATCATCACCACCTTCGGTTGGAGGTAGCAAACTTCTCTTTTCAAAAGGAGTCTGATGCAGTAGGTTTAAGGGTATGTATGTCATTTTGAGTCCTTTGTACTAGAGGGTCTATAAATAGGAGTCTAGAGTGCTCATTAGGTAACTTTTGATATATTGATAATAGATATTTGAGAGCTTTTACTCCTTGTATTCCCCTTTGAGGGATTTATCACTCTTATGGAAATCTAGGTTAGCATCATTTGGTACAGAGCTTCTAGCTCAATCCTAGCCCCTTTATCTTGCCGAAAAGCTTTACCAGAAACCTACCTCACCAGAGAATCTTGCCGGAATCGTAAAACCTCGCCGAAAAATCTCACCAGAGTCATCATTCAACTCATTTTTACTAGATTCGAGCCCTAATACATTCAGATCGAGACTCAAAACTACAAATCGCAAGTACCCAAGCCTCCGAAACCCTATTCTAGCCCAAATCGAAGCTGTACGAACCTGTATAAGCAATATCCAAGAGATTTCGAACCCCATACCCTTTCGAGTACAAAATTCACATGTATGGTCTGATTCGAGCCTTGCGTTGCTGATTCGAGGACTGTTGAAGAACAATCAACCTCTTTTGTGTTGATTGGAAAGTCGTACAATTCGACCCAGCCATTCTTGAACTCAATTCAGTCATTTTCGAACCTGTTCGAACCAGATCTGAAGGTTTCGAGTCTATTTGATCTGATTCGAGGCCTATATAGCTTGTTTTGAGACTTGGTTTGACCACTACAGAGCTCGCAAACCCTAATTGAGGCCATTGCTACCTGATTGAGACTCGATTTGACCTGATTCAACTGATTTCAGACCCTAAACAGGTGATTTCGCTAGTTTTGGTTGATTTTTGCTTGATTTCCTTCGATTTTGGACTCAAATTTGTTGTAGAAGGGGTAGTTGCTAGTTGATTTTGTGATTGGGTTTGATTTTGCTCAAGTTTGGGTGTGATTGCTTAGTTGACTGGGTACTGAGTTAACTGGGTCAGTTGGGGACTGAGTTGACTGGGTTTGATGGAGTCAATTGGGTCTAACATGGCTCAAAGGGATAGAGGAAGAAGGGGAGGTAGAGGAAGAGCATTCACGGTGAATAATGGTGATGGAATTGATAACTTTGGCAAACCAAAATCGTTATAGGAATGAGATTGAAGAGTTGAGTACACAAATTGCTACCTTGAACGATAAGGTGCAATTGTAGTTGTTGAAAAGACAAGTTGCTACCTTGATTAAGAAGGTGCATCGTTTACTACCTCATGGAGGTATTGATAATTCTCACAGCCAATTTAAGTCTAGTTTTGACAACAAGGCGGAGAACAACAATGATGTTGGCCTTGTTGAATTTTATGGAAAGTTTAATCCAAACGAGTTTGAGGAGGATGTGAGCCTCAATCCGGATGTGTTTGATGATGAAATGAAACATGGGTATTTCGACGATGCTTCCATCTTTGATGAATATCCTAATGAAGAACTTGAGGGTGTTCTTGAAGATGATTGTGTCTTTGATGTTGAAGATGAGGTTGAAGATTTGCCCATCTTTATTGAGTCCTCAAATGAAGACTTTGGAGGTGATTTTAAAGATGTTCCCGTGTTCGATGAGTATCCTAATGAGGAGTTCAACATTGATAGTGAAGACATTGTCAAGGAAGGGTTCCTCATGTCTAGGCAAGGAAGTGTGGAAGTGCAAAAAAGGAAAGGAGTTGATCTTGCTTTGGGTGTGCTACCAAAGTCCAAAGAGGCTGTCTTTGATTTCCCACTAGTTCTAGAGGATATCATAGAGTCAAAGCTTAATGATTGCTTCCATGAGATGCCTCCCGAATCATCTTTGGTGCGAGATACCGAGCTTTGTGTTGAATTCGCTCGTGGCACCTTGAGACAACTTGAAGATCCTTTGGGAATGGTCTTCACTCGTGAGGAATGGGTTGAGGTTGAAATTTCTCTATGCGATGGTTGGTGATTCTTGTGGCGTTTTGGAACCAAAGGTAGTCACCTATGTTGAGGAAGTGTTGAGCCTTAAGAGGCATGGCAAATGGATGATTTCTTGGCACATAAGCAAGGACGCGGTGAATGTACATAACTGAAGCTCGTATTGAAGATGGGTTACTGCATAAGGGATGAGGACGGTCAATAAAATGCTGCTACATGCCTAACTCGAAGATTGCATGCTTTATGTTTTCTTTATTTAGTGTCGTGTTTTGTTGTCCAACTTGAGGACAATTTTTTTTTTAAGAGGGTGAGTCTGATGCAGTAGGTTTAAGGGTATGTATGTCATTTTGAGTCCTTTGTAGTAGAGGGTCTATAAATAGGAGTCCAGAGTGCTCATTAGGTAACTTTTGATATATTGATAATAGATATTTGAGAGCTTTTGCTCCTTGTATTCCCCTTCAAGGGATTTATCACTCTTATGGAAATCTATCCTTGATTTGGTTTGCATCACAAGGGCACTAGTTGCCTCATCAAGAAGAAAAATAGCTGGCTTCTTTAAGAAGGCTCGGGCAAGGGCGATCCGTTGCTTTTGGCCTCTTGATAGTTGGACTCCTCTTTTTCCACAGTATGTTTCATATCCCTCTTTCATGGAACTGCATCCCATAGCCTTTCATTACTATAGAAGGAAAAAAAGCAGTCTGCCTATGCTAGTTAACAAGGGAGATGGATTCATACCTAATAAATTCATGACCATTTGCACGATTTGCTGCCTCTCTCAATTCAGATTCTGTGGCATCTTCTTTGCCATATGCAATGTTCTGGCGGATGGTTCCTGCAAAAAGTGTATGTTCTTGACTAACTTGCGCAATACGAGACCTCAAGCTCCTCAAATGGTAAGCCTTGATATCCACTTCATCTATTAAAATCGATCCTTTTAATGGATCATAGAATCTTTCAATTAGTCCAATGATTGTGGAATATCCTGAACCACTATTTCCTATGAGAGCCACTGTTTTCCAGCATCAATTTTTAGATTTAGACTCCTGAAGATCATTTCATTAGATCTTGAAGGGCAAGAGAAGAACACATTCCTCAGATATATATTACCCTCAATATCTGTATCAACCCTGATTCCTTCCTGGTCATCTGGATCAATCTTACTCTTCCTATCTAAGATGGCAAAAAGTGATATGACGGCCCGACTACCTTTTACTAAATCTGAAGTCATGCTTCCTGCATCTGCAATGGTCTTGCCTGTACTCATCAATATGAAGAATGCTTGAAACAACTGTTTTGAGGAAATCAATCCTTGATTCAGAAACCTTCCTCCATACCAGAAAGACAAAGCAGTAGAAGCTGTAGAAAAAAAACTGGGAGCTTAATAGTCCAACACCTGAGAACCACGATTGTGTGATGATTTCCTTCTGGGGGCCTTCCACTGTGACTGCAAAGAGACTAAGCATTCATTCTTGCAAAGAAAAGGCTGTTATAGTCCTGTGACTCAGAAGTGCTTCACTTGCCAGTTGACTTCCTTTGTTTTGTGCTTTTCAGGCTTTCTCAAACATGTTCTTCATCATAGTATTCTTTGCATAGAAGCACCCTATGATTAAAGACTGTATGGAAATCATTACACTGGCCATCCTTGGAGTTATCAGTAATGCAAGTGTATAAGAAATGAAAGCACAAGTGAAGACTTGAACTAGCAATGAAATCTGATCAAACAAACAAGTGCGAACAAACACATAGAAGAATTTACTTTCGTAATATGCTCTCAGACTTTTCTTGCCAACAAATAGTAAAACAAGTGCGACATTTAGTGATATGTCAATTGCTGTGAGAATAGTGATACTCTTGGACTCTCCTATTTCCCAGGATTTTGTTTCCTAATCATGTTAGCAAAATCTATCAATGACAATAGAAGTACATTGACTGTGAAATAAGTACTTTACGTACCCACAAAAGCTGATATTCCGACTCCAGCGGCTAAATACACCAGCTTGAGTCCATACTGCAGAAAAAACACAAGTCAAATAACTTTGTATGTAGCAAGTAGATTAAATCAAATGCCTTTAATAACAGTTGCGAGAGACTCTCTTGGTAGCATAAATCCAGGGCAACACAAGATCATCTTAGAGTGCCAAGTTTATATCTGTTGTGACATTAGTAGTCATTCATGAGAATTCTACATGGATTGTTCATGCAATTCCAATATTTTGAGAACAACAAAGAGATTGCAATTCCAATATTTTGAGAACATCAAAGAGATGGAATGCATGACGAAGATTATTGCTCTCTAATTCCATTTTTAGTAGGTTATTTCGATGATTATACATTAAATATTTGTTCATACCTTGTCCACTGTACGGTTGGCCGAAGAGATATCGCTAGACCGGGGTTCGAGATTTCCATATGTGTCTATTAGTCCAATGAGAAGAAACATGACACCAGGGATAATCATCCCATCTCCAATGCTGCCCAAAGTTCCGAACGACATTAGCAACTTGTCAATGTTGTCAGCGACAGCGTAACTAAACCTGCTGCCTTTACCCCTCATAAGTCCAACCTCGAATGAACCTTCTCAGGTATAGCTATTTCCACGGCCGAAAATTCTGTGTCTGTATGAAACAAGAAACGTTAAGGTTTCGTCCTTAAACACTATCCAGGTGGATATGTACCTGCCATCTACATAAGAAAGTTTAAGGCAGCCGTCCTCTGATTCCTTGTGATGCTAAATGACATGAACACTTGGTTTGGTCTACTGGCAGTTTTTGCTCTCTTTTTTTGTGCTATGATTGTGACAGTTAATTTGCTCACTGTTGTCCCCTTTCACTCTTTTTGTTAGTGCGTTGAAATAGTTTATAAGGAGAATTGAAGCAAGTGATTACCTCTGATTCCTTGTTTTGGTCATCAGGCATTTGTTTGTGTTTTTCTTTCCGACTTTGATTGTGACTGTTCGTAATTTTTTATTGATCAGCCGACTGTTTGCAAACATTCCTAGTAGCTGAACACACAAAAGGTTACCGTGGCTCAGTTTGGATGCCCGTAATCTATTGTAGGAATAGGAATTTGATTACCAGAAATCAAATTCCTAGTAATTCAATACTGCAGAACACAATTAAGAAGCTCACTGGAGCTGCGTAAGATGAAAAAGACTCCAGTATTTCTGCTACCTTCCCGAAAGGCATTTGAACAGGGTAATAAGAATAAAGAGGAGGACTGGTAAGGAATTCCAATTGGATGCCCAGGTAGATGGGTATTACATTCAATATGTGATGTTGGATTTGAGGTCCGATGTCAACATTCTCCCTAAGAAGTCTTGGGAATCCATGGGAAAGCCTCAGCTGATCTTTTCACCGATACAGCTGAGAATGGCCAATCAGTATAGATACAGCTGAGAATGGCCAATCAGTATAGATACAGCTGAGAATGGCCAATCAGTATAGAATCTTTCCCATTGGTCGATTGAAGAATGTAGAAGTTGACTACTGCCGACTTCTAAGTAATAGAGATCATAGATGAAAAGGACCCATATCCTACCTTGTTGGGGATTTATTGGGCTTTTGAGAATTATGTTGTGATAGATCTCAAGAAGGAAACCATGACCTTTGAAGCAGATGGAACCAGAGTAGTTCAGCCTTTGGACACTTCATACTAGTGGAACCTAATTCCTCCACATAATGTGATCAACTTATGATCGACTCACTGACTAAGTGTACGTAGTACGTACCCTGGTTTCGTCTGAAGGGGGTTGCCCTGCTTCAAGGGACTAATATCAAGTATGGAGAGCAAGGCACCGGGATCACTGCATCTAGCAATCAACAAATTGATAAAAGATGGGGATAGTTTCTCGTTTCCATTAGAAGAAGGAAAGCCAAGGCACTGCCATTAAGATGAATGAGCAGGAACAAAACTTCCATTCCACTGCACTGAACCTTCAACCAAGCTGGTCGGACTGAAGCAAAGGATCAATCACCTAGCCGGGCACTACTTCTTGCTTAGTCCTATCCCGATTCTGGACCTATGACAGCTCAACCAGTCCGTATGGCGGTGGGCGATCAAAAGAAGGTGCACTTGTTTCGAAAGCGAACAAGCAAGTGAACAAATCACCAACCGAACTAGCCACTCGGTAAATAGAAGGGTTTTGTTGATATCAATATCAACAGGTCTTTGAGCTTCTGGGCCCCGTTAAACAAAATGGAATCTCGTGATTCGGGTGTAGGGCAAATCAACCGTCATGTCCGGTGCAGAATCTGACCCGATTCCTGTAACGCGTCTCGTAACGCAAGAAGTTAGCTGCAGGGAAAGCTGTGGCTGGATTGAATCCTTCGTGCAGTAAGTTCGACAAGAAAGTCCATCCCTTTCTTTCGTTGGCAGTTTTTCTGTAAAGAAAACATTGTTTTAGGTATCTTGATAAACCATTAGGGTCTCAATTGAGTAGGGAAGGAAAGTCACTATTTAGTTAACCAAGGAAGTAGCTAAAGGAATCCATCCAAGCAATCCAAGTCATTGATTGATCGATGGTACCAGCAGGAGCACTCTCCCAATGCTGTCGGAGGAAGGAATCCCCTATTATAGTAAGGTCATAGCGAAGCTACTTCCTCGCACCCCATTAAGTCATCTATTCCGACGTTTGGATTAATTAAGTAATCTTCTCTAGGAATCATTTATTTCGGAAATATCCTAAAGTCAAACGTTTCCTTTTTATATTGATCGAGCAAGGAATCCAAGATTCCCATGGGGGTTGGGTGGGATCAGATTCCTCCTAGATTGGGAGATTAGTAATCTCATTCTCATTCCCACTCTTCACAAACATAGGAATGTTAGAGTTTCGGGATCACATTCCCATTCCCACCTAAGATACCTGCCATTCAAACTCAATCTAAAGGCTGATTTTCGCATACTTTCCCATCCTTTTCGAGCAACTAAACGGGGCCTTAGAGGGACTTTTCCTTTCTTTGTTTCTACCCTATAATGAAAAGATTTCTTGTATTGGTTGAGTTATTGGACTTGATCATCTCGTGTACACTCACAATTGATGTATTATCCCAGGTTTGTACTTTGTACATCATACATGATGAAAATGATCAAAACTTTGTTTCCGAAATGTTTGTTCCTCATAAGACAGCATAGACATCTAAAACCATCAGAAGTCATACAAGCCATCAAGTTCATAACTGATGATGTCTTTAAGTACTATTAAATGCCCCTGACAATTATGCATCTAACACTAATGTTTTCCATAGACAATCCTTTTTAAGTAATGGGCGAAGCAAGAGCCAAAATATTGGCCTCAAAGTAAAAAATAAATAAAACATTCATACCTTAAACAGTGAGTGTGAAAAACTTTCATACCTAACCGTAACAAATAGTGCAAGTAAGCCAATGCTTCAAAGGAGCTGAAACAAAGCATTAGCCAATATAAAAAAGGAAAATGAAAAGAAATGCCAAACAATTTACTGTGGTTAGTATGCTTACAGTGACCAAATTATAGTTCCAACTCCAAAAATTGAAAAAGAAGCCCTAATTTTCACCGCCATCTATTTTCAAGCCCACCTGCACCCAACCGTAAAGGGAACGGGTAAACATAGAAAGCCCATTCCATCCATTACAGTAATGGGCAGTCAAGCAAAAGACAAGATGAAAATTTTGTACCTTTCATAATGTGATTGAATGATTTGACATTAAATGCAAAGGATTAGATATAGTGAGTACGTTTCATACATTTTCATGGATATGTGAGTAAGAAAGCATTCCTCCCCAAATAGATTGAAGGTGAGCCAATGCTTCAAAGGAATAGATATCTAAAAGGCATAAGATAGGACAAATCAAAATCGGCAAAGTACGGATTACCTGCCTATGGTTTGGCCATTTGGCAGATGACCTCCCTGAGTTTTACTAGCGACCAATTTTGGAGTAAAGCGCATCTCTAACTCCATTATCAGAAAATGCTGAACCACTCTAGTACCCTTGTACATTGATGTGGGATAAAGTACCTCTCTCTCTCTCTCCCTTCTTGCTTAGAAAACATAAACAAAGAAATATCTCATTTTTTTCACCTAATTGTTTATTGTGACACCAAAACCAAAATTATACAAGTTCCAATTAATGCAAAATGGAAATAAAAATCAAACCCCAATAGAAATTGAACCCCAAATCAATTTCAACCGATCAGATATTTCCAAATCAACAAATCCTAATCGAATCGCGAGTAGGTTTGTACAATTGATCGTTTCCCAATCAAAAATTGGACCCAAACAGAGGCAGAGAGAGAGAGTGTGTGTGTGTATGGAGGCGACAGCAAGTGCTCCCGGGAAAATCATACTCGCCGGGGAGCATGCCATTGTCCACAGATCTGCGGCGGTGGCCGCCTCCATTGATCGTTCCGAACGATTTTTTGCTATTGATCACAGGTCTAAAGAATGGCACACAAGATAGAGGGGGGGCGGGGGTGGCTCTTATTTAGCTTTCTAGACACCCAATCACCTCCATATTGGCCAATGAAGGCCACAAACCAGATCATTTAAGGCTTTAGAGCTCAACTGACTTCCTTTATTTAGCCCTCCCTTTGTTCTTTTTTGGATGAGGAGGAGACGGGTTGTGCCGGTGGATGGATGGGGGTGCGACAGTGGAGAGTGTTAGGGCTACCGGAAAAGCCGGGTTGCGACGGTGGGCAGATGAGGAGGAGCTGGACAGTGGAAGGTGATTTTTAGATCTGGACCATGGGCAGAGAGGGTTGTGTTGTTTGGGTGGATAGTGTCAGAGAAGATGATGGGGAAGGGTAGTGCCCTCATCTTACACTCCAGTGGTTCAACTGGAACTAGAGAACGGACAGAGAGAATAAGGCCTTCGATAAAATCTTCAGGGCACTCATCATCCAGCAGTTGCCCTACCACTAACCAAGCATTTCCTGGGTTACCCTATACAGAGAAATCCCAGAAGAGTTCAGCATTGTGCCATCGCAGGAGTTCGAATTTTCAAGTGACAAAAATGTATCTAAGATCCTTGACAATACTCTTACCTTCTGAATGTAACCTTTTATGTAACGGAGCATGTTGTTCCAATAAAGGAAGTGGGTCAGATCTGGAACAAACCCAAAACAATCGCATACATTGATAAGTGGTTGTGCATCGGGGAGCTTTGCTTCCATCAAGAAGTTCTTTGTCTTTTCAGCGTCATAGAAGTTCGATTCTCTTGTCACACGTTCAACCTTCTTAATTTGTCCTATTGGGAAGTGAATGTCAGGATCCTCACTTCACAGCAACAGAAAATAGACAAATGAATAATAGAATCGCTATTTGAATTGAATATTAACAATAGATAACTGAGTTATTTTTTCTAAACAGATTACCAGGAGCTCAAATATGACCCAAGGAAAAAGTGCAGCCCTTCATATGACTTGAACTGCTCAAAGAGTTTGATGCATGCATCAACTCCCAGCTGCTCAGAGTATTCCTTGGCAACCTGCAAAATCACAGGTTAATCAACCGATCATTTTTTTTACAGTGCTCAAATACGACTGACACGGCAAATGGGTACCTGCACAATTATCTGGATGTTGCCTCTGACTCTGAGGTTAACCGACAGAAGGTCCTTCATGCACTCCAGTGCCCACTCCTTAGAAAGAGTCCCAAAGAACTCTACAAGAGACTACAAAGCTCTAAATGTTACATAAAAGGCTGGTAGATCTGCACAGTACAACATGACATTGAGAATTACGGATACTCACCTGTGGCTCAATTGCATGAGTATTCACAATGACACGTTTTATATCCTGTAATTCAGAGTAGTGCTGCAAAGGAGGTGAACTGTTATAATTCAGCAGAAAATTGCATCTGTATTTCAAAGTAGGAACTTTTAAAGTCATCTTACCTTAAGCGCCCGCACATAGAGACTAGCTTTTTCACAGAGTTGAGCAATACGAGGACAGTCATAGTGACTAACCATAGAAAAAAAACGCTTAATGAACCCAAGAGGAAATTGTACCTGTAGAAATCTAAGGACAAAAACTGGGATAGGAGACAAAGTTCATTACTGAGGAAATCATTCACATAGTAATCACATAAGCAAAACACTTCCATGCTATTTTAGAAGTACAATTAAATTTTGTGGATAGTGCGCTTTTCTTGAGGCTAATAATGAATATTTGTACCCATATTTTGTTAAGTATGGTAATATTTAGCAAGTGTTAGTTAAGGTTTAGGTATTTTGAGGCTATTTGGATTTTATCTTCTCTGGTACATTTCTTTTTTTGAATAACTTCTCGGGTATATTTCATTTTTCCCATTATATGTGTAACTCCATTGTTTCCATTCATATATTTGTCATAACTGAAATACCACAAAGTTTCTATATCAATTTAGAACATAGCGACAATTGTTTGTGAGACTGGTAATAGAAAGGTGTATTTTTTTCTCAGTTTTTGGCCACGAGACCACTTACCGAGACTTTATGTTTGTTTGGCTTTGTGGTTAGGAGGAGGACTGTACATAAGAAACAGTTTGACTAAAAGGGAGCTGCTGGAAAGTCTAATGCCAGAGCTTAAAAACTTGGTCTTGAGCTCCTCGCAATCTCAAATTCAGCTTTGATCTGGCATTCCCTAAATTCCAAATTGACAGCAGAATAATTATTCACCTTACCCTGTCAGGTATACCTTTCAGTTTCTCTCTGGATTCTTTCCAACCCACCCAGATGATCCAATCCTTTAGGTCCACACCGCAATACATATTTCCATGAAAAAACTCGATCTAATAATCGTAGTTCCATGATTCCAATATCTTTGCTGTCAGGGAAGAAATGGATAGTCTACATTCAAACATTAGGGATTGGAAAGCAAGAGGAGGATTATTTTACTGCAGAACAAAACTCAACATAGAGTTAGAGGAGACAGAAAAAATTGCAACGAAGCAGGAGGTATGAATGAGAATTTTCAATTCCAACTGCATATACATGCATCAATAGTTGGAGGATGGTTCATTCAAATGTACACATGGCTCATGATGAGGTGAGACAAAGTAGGAGTACGAATGATAATGTACGCTTTGAGAATACAAAAATCCTTGGTTGTGTGACAATACATCTGTATTTGAGAGGGAGAGTGAGAGTGGGGGAGGGGGAGAGGGAGAGGGAGAGGGGCATTGAAATGAGAAACAAAAGTTCTTAATGCGATCATGTCTTGTCAACATTTGGAGAGCTGTAAGATGTTGCTTTATGATAATGTTAGCAGCGACTTCTGGCAGCAGTTTCAAAAACGTAGCAAACAGAAGCAACTGTCCGTGTTGTGGACCTTTACTGAAAAGCAAGGCAGTTTTGCAGTGTTTCAATACACCATTAAAAAACATCTTTCCTCTAGTGGAATGAAATAAAATGAAATTGTTGTTCACTAAATTTTCTTAAGCTAGAATACCTTTTTAAACCCTCCCTTTTTCAGTTTCCTTCCAATCTCTCTGCATTAGGGGTGTTAGCCGAAACCGGAAAATCGATCGAAACCGGAAAAACCGGACCGGACCGGATTTTTTAAACCGGTTGAATAATTTCGATCCG
>JAOTQK010000004.1:13280057-13297839 GCA_025642025.1 Rhododendron ferrugineum
GAGTCCACCACATTACTTGGGCCCAATATACATTGAATGACCTATATCCACTTAAAAGGTTAAAGTCTTGTAAGTGGAGAGCCATCCAATTGTATATTAAGATTCAATTATTTTCCTGTTTATTCGATGTGAAACTCAATGTTCATACATATTCTAACACAGGGGGAGTGCAAATTTTATTACTTCCGAAGCTCTTGTGCTCCACACATCATCAAACACAACTACGTACCTCTTTTCTTGTAAATGTTCCTTCAGCTTGTTCACCAACCGTGATTCTCCCATTGTATCGAATCCCTCTGGGATCCTCTCTTTCGTTTCTTCCAACAAGTCCTTTAGTGCAGATCGTAGAAGCTCCGCTGCTGTGAATGACTTCGAAACGAGAAATTTTTCAGTGCCGGGTGGGCACGGAACACGTGGTGCCCGGCACCAATCTCGGCCGTCCAATGAAATTTTGGACGGCCCAGATCTGTTCGGCTGCAGAGGGATATTTTAGTCATTTCACACTTTAAAACAACCGAACAGATCTGGGCCGTCCAAAACTTCATTGGACGGCCGAGATGGTGCCGGGCACCACGTGTCCTGTGCCCACCCGGCACTGAAAAATTTCTCCTTCGAAACAGTTATCCAAGCGTGGCAATCAAAGTACTTCTTAACAATATCAAAAGCTTTCTTCACTAGAGTAGTCTTCCCCACACCACCCGTCCCCACCACAGAGATGACAGTAAGAGTACTCTGCTCTCCTTCTAAAAGCCAAGAAATCAACACGCTTTTGGGATTCTCAATTCCCACAACATCGGCTTCGTCTATAAAGAGAGAGGCGAGCCGAGGGTCATGCCAGGCGTTCATTGTAGGAGATGAACTCGTGACCTCCTCGGTCCTTCTGAACGAAAACGCATTAGTCTATCCGAAATATCCTTGATCTTCCTCTTCACGTCCTCTATCTGTACCACTAAGCGGTGGCGGGTCCTCAGCTGGCGAATCTGGTGAAAGATCCTCCGAAGGGAGAGAATGAAATCACCATTTTGCCCCTGTCGAGGCGGCAGCGACAAGTGAAGAGAGAACTCGTCGAGGATGTCCTCGGTGTCGTGGGCTGCATCTCTTACTTGTTTCACCCACGTTTCGACGCCTTTTTCCGTTTCGATTCTTGATTTCGCGTCGTGCAAGAAAGATCTCATGCTTTCCAAATCATCACGTAACTCGCTAACTCCCCTCCTGACTCCGCCGAGGAATTGTGCTTCTTGTGCTAGGAGCGATGCCAACTTTTCCACCACCACTTTCACTGCAATACTAGCCATGTTACCGTCTTCAAAATGGAAATTTTTTTCCTTGGTACTGGATAGGTGTTGGGGATTAATGAAGATGAGGATTGGTGAAAAATAGTCAAGTCAAAGTCTTGCTAGCTAGTTGCTCACCGGCTACGTTTGAAACAAACGTGATACGTACACCACACCAAACCAAACCACCGCATATGGTCACCGCACGTTATATGGAGCCTACTCCGAATCCCAAAAAATATATAAAATACCTACTCCTACAAAATCAAAAGGCATACCGATATCCGTTAAAACTAATTTTTTACAAAACCCCATAACTAAATATTTTAAAATTTATTAGTTTTTATCTATATTTTTGTAGGACTCAAAATAGACCCCACATGATGTTCGGTGGTCTTATGCAGTGGTTTCGTACGGTGGCCTCGTACTTTCTGCTTTTCAAATAAGAGATATTCTTTTTCACGGAGCGGTCCAATCTCAGCCGTCTATTCGCACAATCAATGGATGAGATTCGTTTTCAATTATGACCAGTCACAATTAATTTTTTCTCGAAAAAATTTCATTAACATCTTGACCGTCCAAAATACTTTTAGACGGCCACGATTGAGTGCCGTAAACAAGTCTCCATAAATAAGATTTTCTCTTCAAATAATTTAGGTGCATGTATGGAAGTTGTGGAAAATAGTTAAGTCAAAGTCTTGCCAGTTGCTCAGCACCTACTTCTCTTTCAAATACGAAAGTGCTAGGTAGAAAGAAAGTGTACTCGAAAATTATTCAGAATACACTTTTACATGTATTTATGATCGTTAATAGACTTTTATTAGTGGTAAGAAACTCTTGTTCTGGGTAATCTTTGGGTATATTTTCTCTGTACTTAGCATTCCTCAAATAATTTGGATGCATGTATGGTACTTATGGTCCCCTGCTATCTACATTACTTAAATGAGACTAAGGGTGTGTTCTATTAACTCAAATAAGTACTTATTTGAAATAGGAAAACTTAAACAGGGATCATGCCTTATATAAATACTTAAGTCATCATCCTTACGGGTTTAAAAACTTATCTTTTCATTCCCAAATTCAAATAAATCCTAAAATAGGGGTCCTGTCTTATATAGATACTTTAAATCCTAGATAAATTTTATCTGTGGCGTTTATATAATGAATTATATCTACAAATATCAATTGGTTTATTTTGTGATTTCTGAAAATAAATTAAGAGAGAACTTCTATTGTAATGACATAGAACAGCTCAATGCTATATTCAGAACAAGCAGTACATTGATTCATCTGAGCAAATTGATAATGCAGCTCACACTATGGACTAAATCAAATACGTACTCATGAAACTGAGATGGAATCATAACATATAAAACTGCAGGGTCTTTGGGGAGTACTCCTCCACCTTATTTACTACTACATCCACGAGATAAAACACGCATTGAAACAAACAACAATGGAGGTATTACTTGATCATACTATGCCTTGAGATAGGCATCAAGCTTTGTGAAGTTCTCGACCGCAAAGTCTCGGATGATGTTCGGATCGGGAATCTCATCGCTTGCCTTCTCGAACTCGGATTCCCATTTCACCAAACTCCCGTCTCCCTTTGCGCTCACCGTCAGTGTGGCCTTGAAGCTCTTGTAGAATTTCAGCAGGTCCCCTTCGATCACGCTGTAAGATAATATCTTCTTTTCTTCGTCCACCGCATTGATCTTCTCCTTATCAAATGTCACAACGGATGACGCTGCATATAACATATAATCAAATTAGCTATCTTGTACTACCTTGTAAAGTTCGCAAACCTTGTGCTTAGGAGTTCAATTCGTATTCTAGCAACAATGGTACACACACTCACATGGGTAGATTAAGGGCCTCACATGTTGCGCGGTGCAATGTAAATGGGGCCTTCAATTAATCTATGTTAATTTTGTGTGATGTGCGAAAATATTAGTATTTCTGCAGACTTTCGCATTTCATAATGCAATAGATCTAACAAGGGTCAATGTCCAAATTTAGTGTGCGATGTGGGTGGAGTGAGTCTCGTTGAGCAAAATGCAGTACTGCCGGCACAGGATTTTGTAGACGTTGTGAATTCATTGGATCTTTGTTTCTACTCATCTTTATCAATTCATTATCAATCTTTTAATGGACCCTTTCGTGTTTTCCAATATAAAAGGGAAAGATAACAAAGAAGATTAGGAAAACCAAAGAAAATATTGCCGTTCCAGAACACTTTCTTAAAAAATAAATACTTATTTCACATTTTTAAACTCAAAAATAATGTAAATGAAAATTGATTTTTTGAATTTTTTTTTTTTTGCATCATTCAAATGATTTCAATGAGATCTATCAAACAAGATCCATATTGCTAGAAAAATTATTTGCGTTAACATATTATTTTTGAACTTGAAATTGCCTTATTAAAAAATAAGTACTTATTATGGGTTTTGGATTACAAGACCGTAGTAATAAGACATAGTAAAATGAACAATTCCCTTATGATTGACATGTCACAGCAGGTGTGTTCTATAGGCCGTACGCCCTGTTCGGCTAAATAAGTCAACTGGCTTATTTTTTTGTCCTTATTCAAAAAATTTCATATTTGTTAATTTTTCGTCAATTTTTTTGGGATTATTGCATCGTCATGACAAGAAGAATCTAAAAAGTAAAAAATTATGGTTAAAACCTAATTTTTTTGAATAAAGACAAAAATAAGCCAATAAGTCAATTTTTTCGTCTTTATTAAAAAAAATTGGATTTCGATCATAATTTTTTACTTTTTAGATTCCTCTCGTCATGACGATGCAATAATCCCCAAAAAATTGACGAAAAACTAATTAATACGAAAAAAAATTAGAATAAGGACAAAAAAATGAGCCAATTGATTTATTTAGCCGAACGGGGTAAATAAATTTTGCACGGTCACATCATTTTGATAGGAAATTGGGCTTGTTTTATTTCATGGAAATGGGATTATGATAAAATACATGGGGTCCACTTGGCAAGAGATTTGTCCCCTAATTCCATAGGTAAAATATAAAAGGGTACTCCATGAGATTATATTATGCTGGGGACTAAATTTGAGCTAATAATCCCTATGGGAAACAATTGCATCCCACCTCTATGCTAGGACAAATAATCTCGGGAGTAGCCAATCTTCAGAGTACTTATAACTTCAAACCAACATTGGGTATAGGGATGACAATTATATCCATACTCATGAATATCCAATCCCGACCCAGTCATTTGGACGTGAATATTACCTAATTTGCTTACCCATTAATCATGCATGTGTTTATAGGGAGGATATGATTTTTCTACCTCATAGTGTAGCTTCCTGTCAGGCACCCTGTAGGGCGCATCCGGACCTTCTATCTCGGCAATCAATGGTTCAGATATATTTGTTATACACTAATCAAAGTACCAACCAATTAATAAGAATTAGCGTAGTTATATATATAGTAGTTATACCTTCAGCATAATGAATAAGGCGAACAGAGCCCACAGACTTGCCATCCCCTTCAAGGACTTGGATGCTTTTGTACTGGTGAGGCAAGGCCTTGGGGAACACAGTCGAGGAGTCCCTAATGCACTCCCAGAACTTGTCTGCATTGCTCTTCAGCTCCACCTCTACATCAAGCTTTCCAGCGGCAGCCATTGTGGTTCTTAATTGATTTGATTGGTGGAGTAGTACTTGACAAAGTCTAGAAGAGAACTGGTAGATAGAGTGAAGTATTGATGAGAACCCAAAGAGAGATATGGGTGTATAAATAGTACTGGTAGCTAGCCTGGTAGGAGGGCATTGATTTGGAGGTGACGAGGCTTTAAATTCCATTCAAGAATCGCTCACCTGCCCTCTGCCAAACGACACATGAAATTAAAAATGACCAGTGTCACATCTCACATGCTTTCTAGATATTGGTAAACCGCAACCCAAAAAAAATTGCTCAGAAACCAAAATTATTGCACCTTCATAAGCCTTGCCATTAGAAACCGAAGTTTGTCAAGTTGGTTGTCTCATTTCTCTTTTCAGTGGTAACCTGAGTTCTAGTTCCACGCGGAGAATAGCCTCGAAACTCCCAGTTGACTAACATACTAACACTTTGCTAACTCCCGCTGATGTATACCGTATGACAAATAATAATAATAAGCTTTGCCTTGGTCTCCTTACCTTTTTGAGGCTTTTTACTTGTTTTGTCTTTTGTTCAAATTTGTTTTCATTTGTTAGTTTTGCAACTAACTTTTGTGGATCATCGATTCCTCAGGAATTGAAAAAAGAAAAAAATTTAACTTTTACCTAAATATTTTTGAAAATATCCAAGATAATCGATAATCAATAATCCACAAAAAGTTGACACAAAATTAATAGATGCGAAAAAAAATTGAATAAAGACAAAATAAGAAAAAACCCAAAAAAAACCTTAGGAGAACAAGGCCTAATTAACATATGTTTTGCATATTTTCTTTTTTTAGTCTGAATTAGATAAAAAAAAATATTCAAAATACCGGAATAAACAAGGACGTACTATAAAAAAAATGGACTATCAAACAACAATTACAACCAAATGGCAAAGCTCCAATATTCTATTTTTGGACTTGTTAATGCAAAATTACTACTCCCTCCGTCCCACTTTGTTTCGCCTGTTTCCTTTTTGAGACGTTCCAAAAAATTATTTATATCTCACAATCTATAATATTTTATACACTAGTGCTAGCCGTAGGTACGGCACTACGCATCCCGGTTGAAAGAGGATGGCAGTTGTGTGATTTATGTGAAAACCATGGGCACTCAACCGGAAGTGGGAGGATGCACTACAGCCTTTGGATCAAATGAATCTAAGCCGTTCCAACAACTTGTCCCCACACCCTTCTGTTTTATAATAGAGATTCAATATGGATCTTGTTTGATGGATCTCAATTTATTTTTTTGAACAAAATTTTCGAAATCATAAAAAACATTATAGATTGTGAGATATAAACAATTTTTTGAGATGTCCCAAAAAGAAAACAGACGCAACAAAGTGAGACGGATGGAGTAGTCATTTGACAATCTTGCTTCCATAGTAACAGAGCTACAGATAGACAAATTTAATTAGAGCCATTTTTTACGAGCCTACAATAAAGACGGACACATGATTTTAATATTAGATAGACGAACTGCATTAAACGAAATTCGTAACATATGAAAGGCAATATCGATTTCTTCCAAGGTCGAAAAATAATCAATAGAATTTTAACAAAGGTTGTACTAATGTGCAAATAGCTTTTAGCTATCCGCAAAAATTGAATTTTTGGGAGATCTACCTTTCACGGTAATATGAAGTTATGAACCACTGGATATGCTCTAGGTGGGACACTTTTGGTTTTGGACCATAGATATCAAGAAAGAACACAAAACATTAATTGGACTGACATCCTTGAATGGGTGTAACTCATGCCATGAGGGGGTCCGGATCCTGTAGCGAGCAAAATCACTACAGGATTATAGTGAGTAATTTTAGCTGTTCAAAAGTGTTTTGAATGGTCCGAATTAAAAAAATGTTTTCACATAAGAAAATAACTGTTCCTGAAAGAATTTGTTTAAAATCCAGACCGTTAATTTCTGAGATAGACGATTGAGATACTCATTACAATTCATTACAGGATCCCGGGCCCGGGTGAAAAATCACTATCACTGTCCTTTGATTGTGATCCTTAATTGAGACCTGATTAGAGAAAAATCAATGCCTAGATCCCCATAAAATCCTCTAGGATTCCGACCACATTTGAAAACAAAAAAGTGGGCCGGGGTACACGGCAGATGATCGAAGCCTGACCATGGGTAGGCGCACAACCAATACAAAGGTTGTGCCGTAGCATTTATGGTTACACTAAATGTGCACCGACTTCCATGAAACTTACCTCCGGAATAATATTGTACACAAATTATCCGAGTCTTCGAATTTAAAAAAAAATAAAATTTAAGAGTCATTTTTAAAAATTACCTCAACCGAATACGGATAAGAGTTTGATCGATTCTTTCAGTTTTCTATCCCTCCGAGTTTAGTTACAAAAATTGAATATCGATGAAGCCCTTATTGATATTTAATTTATGAGCTGGCTTTTTCCATAAATCATTAATTAGAATTTTTTTTAAATAAATGTAACGAATCGGATCATTTTTGGGTACACCAAAATAGCTTACACACAAGTCCATGTACATTTGGTGTACCCAAAAGGCCAAAATGGTGTACCCACCATAGTTTTTTTTGAATATGTAGGTAATGATCAGTATGTGGGAGGGGCAGCTGCTTCTTTATGAGGTCTTAATTTGTTCATATTTATTGGGAAGAAAAATGCCGACGAAGTAGTTAAGAGTTAGTGAATCAGGCACTAAAAAGGGTAGACCAAACCTCTAAGGTTTGTATGTCCTGAAATTTGCTTTGAAAAAACCCATTTAGATAAAGGATCTGGCTCCTCTCCAGTAATGGGAGAGGAGCTTCCAATCGTTCATTATGTAGATCTCTTCTTCGAGTACTTCAACCATGTACAAAGTCATATTAATTGGATACCACTTGATAACTAATCGGATCACATTAATATTGAAAAAAAAATTGAACTGGACACTGAATAGAAACCTTAATTTTTTTCCCACTTTCTTCTAGATAAATGCTTTTGAATCAGGTATTGAACAGTATGCGATCAAAGTCTTTTTTGCATGATTGAAATACTTGACGAGATCTATATAATGAACGATTCCGATCATCAATGTGGACCCGGTATGGGCCCGAAATAGGAGAAATCGGACGGGATGGAGAGGAGCTAGATCCAAATTAAAATGGGTTTTTTAACTACAAACCCAGCATCAAAGGTTAATCTCAATCTAGTTGGTTGGTGAATTTGTTTTCCACACAATTACCTAGGGTTCGATTATTGGGGTTAAGCCGCAAGAAAGTAAATTTGTGAATTCCCTAGTCCCCGTTTGAAGACCTGTCTTTGACCGGACCGGGGATGAGATTAATTGAAATGCATGTAAGATGGCTTTGTCAACTACGCGAATGACAAACCTCATGCATTCAATTTGAATTTTGTGGAGATATTTATTCAGTATAAGGTAAATGGTGGCTGGAAAAAATTACCTATGTGACCCAACTAATCTTAGGCCCAGTTTCGCTAAGGGCAATAAGTATTTATTTTTTTGAATTAAATGTAATGTATTATGAAAGAATGACCTGTCTCGTAAACCATAAAATAAGTACTTAAAAAATAAGAACCTTTACGAACGGGGCCTTATTAGTTTTGCGTATGCATGTCTTTTTCCCCGATAATTAATATATATCTCTATCAAAATCCATTGATCCTAAGCTATAAGACAAAAACAAATCTTCATTTCTGAACAACCGAGGTGCTGGCTCTTACGGATACGGTTAACCAAACTTGTAGAAAAAACGATGAGTTTATATATTGAGGATCGTTCAACCATTACGAATATAACGCATGAGATGCTGTTAAAAAAACAATGCAAAATATTGTAGCATTCTTAGGTGTCAAAACTTGTACAGAATAGTGGGAGGTTGGGAGTTTGAGCTGATTGAGGAGAGTCGAAGCCTGATTTTAACCTAACTCCTTACCTACTAACATATACAACAATAACACTGTCCATAAAATTCCAAAATCAATGGGGGTACTGGCGAGAAAGGACTCGAGACAGACTTAATCGTCCTTGACTATATATGCACAGAGTGGTCTCCCTTGGAAAGTTTTACCGCTCAAATAGCGACCTCCCTATACCTCTAAAACTCGAGAAACTCTTAGGTCTTGGAATTATTGCCTCCAAATCAAAGGCGGAAGGCATCAGAGATGACAGAATTAGAGACCGAATTTGACTTTTCACTCATTATCTTACTTTACTTCCTTATCGAAAATCCAAAGCATCGATAATGCACAAACTAAAATCGTATGCAAATAGGCTCTTGTGCCTGGATTGGCAGATTTCCTCTACAATTTTTGAACTCTTTGGATCCTAGACACTATTTATTGTTCTTGTTGCCTCTTAATCATTGTATTCTTTGGTTTTGCTGTCTTTAGGTGTTCTACTAGCTGAATGGTTGTCTTTTTAGGCTCTGTTTGACTGTGGTGTGTTTTGTTGTGTTGGGTATGCCCCTAGAACCTGTAATCGGTTTTCGTTTCAGTATATTAACTTACCCAAAAAAAAAAAAAAACCACCTTATCATTTGAAAAAAAAAAGAAAGAGAAGAAAATTAACGATTTATTGTGTTTTCGCCCAATAATAACTGATTACTAGCTATGTTCCCCCTGACCTATGTAATCTGGTCCAATTGGACATTCTGAATTCCATTGAATATAATCTAAATTTCGAGAAAAAAAAAATTCGTTCCCAATTTAACTCAAACTCATAGTCAAAAAAAGAAACAAAAGCAAAGAAAATGTTTCACCAAATATATAATTATCTCCAAATTTCGTTACGCTCACACTTATTAAAAACCTTGTCAAATTTGACAGATTAGCAAACACAACCACATTGTTAGGTGTCATTTGCCAAATGCGCGCATTAGAGATGCACCTAGCTAGCTAAAAGAACAAACACGAAGGAGAAAATGGATACCCAAAGCATAGGAAATTAATTTTGGCTCATAACTTCTGTCATAATAACCAGGCACTTTCTGTTACTCTATGCGTTGAGCCGGCAAGATGGTGCAGCCTGTCATGTGCAAGCCCTAGGCTTTTGGATTCGCGGAGCTAGACCGGGCAAAATCGGTCAACCGGGTCATATGAAGTCCAACCCGAATGAAGACGGATAGTTAACATGTTAACAAGGTTTCATTTCGATCACATCCTACTCGATGTGTCATGCACAACGTCAATCCAAAAAGTAGTTATGGCAACTGGCAAGCATCTAGAACGAGCTTACTTGGAGCCTAAACTCCGTCATTTTATACAAACACATTTCTATACCCTTGAGAGGTCCTGTTAAAAAAAATCCCTAGAGAGGTATGTCGTTACTATTCATTATTGAGCTTCGTACTTTCATCTCCTTCCGTTGAGATCCACTTAGACATCAAACTGCTTTTCCGGCTGATTTCGCCGGCTAGGCACTAACTGTGTTCTTTCTTGCAGAACTAGGTCGAGGAAGGTACACCCCGAATAAGCCCGCCACATTTGTCCCATTAAAAATAAGTGAATTTGTTTTGGCTGGAACTTCTTGTTCTTTAATGAGGCATACACGAAATGAATTTATTCGGTTTATCCACCACAATTTTTTTTGGGGGAGTTTATAGTCTCTATACTCTTTATTGATTATCGAGCTCCATAAAAATGTCTAATGGATAAGTATGTTGGGGCATCATGTGGCGGAGGTGTCCCACAGGCCACAACCATCAAATAATTTTTGAGATTTTTCGGAACGAGCCACTCCAATTTAGTGATGTGAAACTAGGAAGCGGCGGGCCAGGTGTAGTGACCCAAAACGGCGTAGTTTTGGTGTCCACTCCCCTTTCACACTTTTATGTCATGTTTAGTGTCGGCAAAAACTTACAGTTGTTTTTTTTTATTTTTGTGAAGCTCATTAAGGGTTCTATAGAAATAATTTAAACCGCAAGTTATTTTTAAAATATATTTTTATGTGTTTTTGAACAAAATATCCTCAATCCGATATCGGTAAAGTCTGTTTCATAATTTGTAGAACGCCTACAAATTCTGAAGCACCCTACGAATTTTGAAACAGCTCGTACCGATATTAGATTATGCTAATTTTTCTTTAGAAACTCATAAAAAAATACTCCATTTTAAGAATAACTTGTGTTTTGGGTCAATACACCCATGTGGTGACCCAAGTCACTACGGCCTTGTTCGAAAAATGTGGAAAGGAAGGAAAAGGAAAGAAAGTTTAAAGATTTTCTCTTCTCCTGTTTTGTTGGAGAGGAAAGGAGAGGGAAAATGGTTAAGGTGTCATTCCGAATACGTAGTAAAAGGAATTTTAAAAAAAGAAGGTTTTCAAACTTAAAAATTATGTATTTATGTAAATAATTCTTTTACCGGTATGAATCTTGTTTGATAAATTTCATTAAAATCTTTTAAAAGGTGTATAAAAATTAAAAAATTATTTTTTATTTTCATTATATTTGAACTTGAAAATCCTTCCTCTAAAAATAATAAAAAATTTCCCCTCATTTTCTCTCATTTTCCTTCTTACTAATCATTTTTCCTCCACTTTCCTTTCCTTCCACAGGTTCCAAACAGAGCCTACGGCCGCCGCCGCCGCAACACACACACCAACCCCCCCCCCCCCCCCCCGGGAGACTGTCAATGCGAGAAGTGGTGGTTAGGCGCAAGGAGGGGCGGCTTTAACCCCCCCTTTATATACCTTTGGCCACGGCCGCCAATCCACAGCCTCCTCCTTCAAAAATTGAGCCACAAGCCACCGCCTGCAGCCCCATCCTCCCCTTATCGCCACATATGTTCAATTGCAGTCCCAATTTCAGACCCCTTCCTATTCCAGAATCAATTGCAATCACCAGGTGCTACCTGTGTTTATATGCGTCCGTATTTACAATTTCTGATAACTCACGGGTCCAAGCCAGCTTCCGTGCCTTGCATAATAGCAATCCCACTGTCAACTAGCGGTCTCGAATTGAAGCCGGAGCAAAGCTCCCTTTATGAAGCGGGCCAAGCGGCCCAAAGCGTTGATAGCACCTGGGATGTTTCGAACTTAGGAAGGAGCGGACTGGAGTAAACCCAAGTCTCAGGCTTGACCGGCTTGAACAACAGGCCAACCCATGGGGATGAAGGATGCAGTGCCGTATCTGGGTATGGTTGGTGTGCAGTTTATACAGGTGGGGCTGATTGTTGCGATCAAGGAAGCCACTTCAAGTGGAATGACCAAATTCACCTTCGTCTCTTACTACAATGCTCTCTCCTCCCTCATTCTTCTTCCTACATCCTTTCTCATTCACAGGTACCCCCCACCTTAATTTCCATTTCTACTGGTATATATATTTATATATATAGGTCCATTCTTGTTGTTACATAAGCCTCCCCTTGAATAATTTGGTAAGATCATGGTTTAATGGTATGTAATAAAGCTTGTTTGAATTATGTGCAGATCAACTCGACCCCCAATCACTTTCTCACTCCTCTGCAAATTTTTCTTGCTTGCCGTGTTTGGGTCTGTAAATTCTTGTACTCCTCAAACTCATGTTTACAGAAATGCTTATATCCAGTACAATCTGCAGAATTTTTCTATAATGCCCCGGTGTGGTATTCGGGTATTGATGCCCCAGTAAATCTCAGTCATTAGAACAAAATAGGTGAATTTGAGCCATTGGATCAAAACCACACATAAAATGTAAGGTGGAATTCCTAAACACGATGTGGTTTTGCGGTTTTCCCTCCAAAAAATCGTATTTTTACTTACGGCGAAAAATGGCTATACATACTATACTTTATGACCATACTTACCACAAAATATGTCTGACTGGTCAGTCCGGTAGCAGAAGGGGCATGAATATCCAATGGTTGTGATTAAATAAGGAAGATCGAATGGTTCAGGACAATGGGGGGCATCCATGCCCCAATACCACTGTGGGGCATCACAGCCCCTTTAAGGAATGTTTTAGGGTCCCTTTGATTTGATAGAGAATCATGATGGCAAGTGAAACTGAGAGGAAGTGAAGTGAAAAAAAAAAGTTGAAATGAAAATTTATTTTCTTCCACGTGGTTGGTTAAAATGAAATTTTTGTGAGAATGTTGCAAGGATATATTTATTAGTTACTAAATTATCGGTACCTTTTTTTTTTTGACCGGAAAATTATCGGTACCTTGCAACATGAATTATGATAGGAAAGTGAAAACTATGGGCATAATAGAAAGTTGTAGGAGTTGTCAACTGTCACAAGGAAATAAAATTTTCTTGTGCTTTTTGCAAGAAAGTGAAAGGTATGTAGTCATGCTTTAATGGGTTGTACAAGAAAATTTACTTTATACTAGTACTTTCTACTATTTTCGTGCTAATCATACGCCACAAAAGTGGTAATTTTTTTTCTTTCTTGTATTTTCTACCCTTTTCACTCTAACCATTCGGTCCCTTAATGTTAAGAGCCCCTTGCATATGTAGTGAGAAAGGGTGAGAAAAGAAAGGAAATAGATATTCTTCTACTTATTTGGTTAACTAAAAGAAATTATAAAAATAAACAAAAAAGTTGAGAATCTTTATTAGTCTATTTTGTTTCTCACCAAAAGAGAAATCAGAAACTTTTCTTTTCTCTCAAATTCTGACAATTGAAAGGGCCTCTGACAGATAATTTATACAATTGCTTTAAGGTAATGAAGCCACCTGCCATTTATCTTTTTTGGGGGTTTTCCCTCTTCAATTTCTGCTATGTGAAAAAAAATTACGGAAATATATGCAGATTGAGCTTTAACTATTCATTTTGGACAGTTGCATAGCAAATGTAACTGGTAATGCTGCAATTGAGATCACTCCAGCATCATTTACCTCAGCGATTCTCAACCTGGTCCCAGGTTTTACATTCATACTTGCTGTCATTTTCAGGTTTCATTCTGCACTTGCTACAACTTACAAGTCTTCTAATTGACCGACCAGTGCTTTGACTATCTTAATTTAAACTACTATCAATTATTTCATGATTTTGGAAGCATACGTTGATGTGTGTATAATTTTGTTACATCTTGTTGCTCTCGAGAGAGAAACAGCATGTAAATAGTAACTCACATGAGCTTTTAGAAGAGAGAAGTGATGTGAGAATATCCTACTTCTGAGCGAGCAGTTTTTTCTTTGGATCCCACTTTTAGAAATTCATCGCAAAATTATACCCGCATGGATATGCAATGTAACAATTCCTTGAGTGGAACAGTTTCCTGGGAATGCTAGCTATAAATTCAACAAATTTTGTATTTTTGGAATAACATGAAGAAACCATGAGAACAATTGCTGATAGGAAAACACAGAAGAGCAAAGGAAATGGAGGCTCAGATAAATAGTGGAGAAAGTAGGGCATGCCTGGCTCTCTTTACATTTCATTCTATGCCATTCCATATTGCATAATTAACTCAAGCCTCTAACTCTAGGCTATACACGTGGAAAACAGAAGACGCACACCAAAAACATGTAAATAGGACTATGTTTTGGCGGCGAATACAAAAATAGAACCAGGCATTACAGTTCGAAGTGGGGATTCAGGTTTAAACTGGTTAAATGGTTCGTTTCAGGATGGAAGAAGTTCATTATAGAAGCTCAAGTACCCAGGCTAAATCCATTGGAACTCTAGTTTTAATTGTTGGGGCTCTCGTTGTGACTCTCTACAAGGGGCCTTCACTTCTAACGAACCCCTCACATCGAAACATCTCCCAACGATTTCTGATTCAACAAGAGACAAATCTGATCACTGGAGGGGTGCTCCTTGTTATAGATTGTCTGGCTTCTTCAGCGTTTATTATTGCACAGGTATGGTCCACGAAAAGCTCTTGGAGAGAGTAGAAAGAAACCAAGTCGGGATTAATCGCCAACATAGTTTGACTGCTGTTTTTTCACGATGATTTCAGGCATTGCTCCTTAAGGAATGTAATGCAGAGCTGATTATAGTCTTCTTCTACTGCTTCTTTGTGGCCATTATGTGTGCAATTTTGTCTTTGGTTTTTGATCGAGACTTAGCTGCTTGGAGCTTACGACCTCCTGTTAGGATGCTTGCTGTTCTTTACGCTGTAAGTGAAGGATATTACTCCCTCCATAGTCCATCCCAAAAAGGATGACAATTTTTGGAACTCGTGTCATTTTTCATCGCATATATCTTTCAATCTATAATGTTTTTCATGAGTTTGAAACTTTGTATAATAGAACTAATCGAGAACTATCAAACAAGATCCGTATTGCATATTTTTTGAAATCCATATTAAAAGATATAAGGAATTGAAATTTGCACGGATATCAAAAATTGACATCCAATTTAGGACGGAGGGAGTATCTTTCTGGTTGTCAACATGATTACGGTGTTGGGAAGCCTAATAATACGTCGCCCAAGTAAATTCTGAGGGTACAGAAAACATTAGTACCCAAGCAAATTACGTTCTGGAATGCACTTTCTAAATATGGTACGCCTACGACCCAAGACGATGAATTAAGCGAATCACAGCGATCCCGAAGTTTTCTCTGGATTATTCCCTTAATCATCCCTGGGATATTCGATAACTACAATGGGCGACACTCAAAATCTAGAAAATGGAGCTTTAACAGGACATATATATAAATATGATGAGAATGCTCCTTGAAATGTGGTTTATGAAAAAAGTAAGGAAAATAATACTCTACTTTTTTTTATCTTTCTTTCTTGGAGCACGTGCATTTAGTGTTATTCTCTATAGTAGCCTACATTCACCATACCGCAATTCATGGTATCGCATACTACGTTCCCGCTGTCGTTGCCCATACAGGAACGATCTGTGTTCCGATTAACAATTTAACATTGACTTCATTATCAATTTTATGGCAACATAAATCGAACCATCAGTGAAAATTACAGTGGTGTTATAATTCTTAACATGGTCATTTGTTACTTTTATGCATCAAATGTAGGGATTCATTGGTTCTGCAGCCCAAGTAAGCATTGTTATATGGTGTCTGAAGAAGAGGGGGCCTCTTTTTGTTGCTGTATTTCACCCCTTAGGGATTATCATTTCAGCTGCAGTGGGCATCCTCTTCTTAGGTGATATCATGTATTTGGGAAGGTACGTAGGGAAGTTCCTTGTTCTTGCTCCCCTTAAAGATATAATTGTCGGGTTGTAGTCGATTACATTGTTTAGTGGTTTTTCTGTCTTTTTTTCGGAATGAAAATTGGATATACAGATCATCTTTTTGAACATTGTTTGTGCAGTTTGGTGGGATCAATTATTATTGTCGCAGGATTTTACTCTGTTATGTGGGGAAAAGCCAATGAACGGAAAGTGTTCGAGGACGAGGTAAGCAGCTTGGATGAATCAACCAGTGAAGAGGCCCCTCTCTTGCAAAACATTCAGAAGACACAATTTTAGTACACTCCCGAAGAAAGCAATTTGATCGTCATTTTTATAGATTCTTTGTATTTGTATGTAATTGCGGTCGAGTTTATTATCAATTAGCTTTTGCAAAGAATGGACAGGGGCGTCCCTGAAACTTAAGTAACATGCGGAGATTGGACGTTCAATAAGTCGCGCACTTGAGACAATTAAAGTGGTGGTCTATCAAGCTTTTGCATGAAGAAAAATGGTCTATTTCCTGGACTAAATTCAATTAGTTTTAGTCTGCTTTTTATTCCTATTTAGTGTAATATTCAGTTGATCACTTGTAGAGTTTCTGGGATTTCCCGCATCTATGAACGTATATTGTAGTCATTTTTCACTGGTTATTGATGAATCTTAGTATATTTTCAAAGCCATTTTTGTTGAATTCTATATTTCGCCCCAGATCTTTGATGTTTGTATTATGTTGAGTAAACAAGGCTTTTGACACACTCTGTTTCAGCCATTTTGTGTGGGGAATCAGTAGGTTCGAGGAAGATTGTCATTGTCATTGTCTTGTCCGTCGGGAATTTTACTACATTCTATATGATCAACTAGAAATTCAAGAGCGGATCAAAAAAAAAAAAAAACTAGAAATTCAAGAGATCTACAGAGGATTTCAGAATAACCTGGAAGGTTGTAGAAAACTTTACTATATGGTAGACTTGGTGAAAAGTTCTAGATCTTATAGAGGTATGAAGAACCAAGAGATATTTTGTAGGAGTATCCTAAAAGAAAAATATGAGTCACTAGATAAGATGATCCTAGCCCTCAATTGATTAGCCTTGTGGATTTGGCTCTTAATGTTTCCTATAAATCCTCCATGTTATCTTAGGTCTGAATCACAACATTTCCTATCTTACAGCAACCCCAACCCCAACCCCAACCTATCTCTCACTCTTTCTCCATTTTGGAGACTCAAAAAAAAAAAAAAATTTATTCGAAAAGCAATTTTGGAGAACTAACAACTCCAACCCTAATTCTCCATTTTCACCTCCAAAATTTCCCTCTATTTGATGTTACATTTGATGTTATTTCAAAAGGAAATTGATATCCACACTCTCCATTTCTCCACCTACACTCCTTTTTTGTCTCTATTATGGTGAAATTATTAAAATGCCCGCAATTTTCAAGCAATGACATCTTATAGGGGTATTTTAGTAATTTCATCCTAATAAAGACAGAAAAGGGAGTGTAGGTGGAGAAATGGGAGGTGTTGATATCAATTTCCTTTCAAAATGTATTTATATATATTTAATATTAGATTCATTTTAAAAGTATTATTAATATCTTTTCAATGATACCAATTTTATAGAAATAAGATGCATAATATAAATAGAGACTTAGCCATAAATTTAGGGAGCTGATAATGTCAAAACCATTTTTGTTCCTGCCAAAACCCTTTTTGATTCTGCCAAAACTCATTCATTGCATGACTTAATTGTCCTTCACTACAC
>JAOTQK010000004.1:13300910-13312899 GCA_025642025.1 Rhododendron ferrugineum
TAGAGATTTAAAGGCGAATGAGCAAGTATGGGCAGTTTAGTAATCTGCATAATGTCCTTATGCCAAAGAAATTGACGCGAGTGTCCTTCAACTCAGCGCTCTGTGGCGGCATATAATACTTACACTAGTACTTTTATGCAGATCATCTTGCCTTGCATTGTGATTGATTGCATCATCAACAACAAGGACATCCAATCAATGGTCAACAAAGAAGACATCCGGAGATACCGGGCGTATATCCTTCAAAGGCTACTCAATGATGAAGCAAATTCATACCACTTAAAGACTGAAGATTGATTATGCCTCATTACTTGCGAATGAATATAATTTTGTTTTCATATTTGTTGTTCGGTTTTGATTTGATGTCGTGGAATATTGTGATTCATGGGTATCCCATCGCCAGGCGTATAGAAGAAGGATTGAACTTGTGATGTACCAGATTTTTGTTTTGTACAACTTATCAATTTGGTTATGTTGGAATCGTATTGTGGTCTATGTTCAATGGCTAATGCAATATGAAACTTTGCTTATTATGTCTTGAAATTTTGCTTGTGTAAATGTGTTTTATAAATAAGTTGGTTGAGTTTCAAAAAAAAAAGAGTTAGTGATTTTTTGCTTTCTAGAATATGCTTACTAGAGAATTTGATTGTGGTGTGATGTTGATGTTTGGTTTTGTTCAATGGCTAAGCAATTATTATCCCAGAGACTAAAAGTAATGAGGTTTCACTACTTTCAGAATGCATGAAAGTTAGTGTGAATTCACTAACATTCACGGCATCATCCTAGTCTCCATTTCCGACCATGGACCCACCAGAGCCCGTCCAAATAACTTTTGAATCAACTAAAAAATTATTCTCCGGCGGTATACTACATCTCAGAACAGATTGAACGATCTTCGATGGCATAATTTAGCATAAAAGCTTAGTAAAAAAAAAGTGGTGAATACTCACTAGGCTATATCTAGTGAAGAGTCACTAGTTTATTGGTAAGGGTTTCACTATTTTTTTTTATGCTTTGAAAACTAGTGAATGCTCACGGGTTTTTTTTTCTAGTGAAGTGTCACTAGTTTTTTAAAATTTGTTATGTGCCCAAATCTAGTGAACGTTTATTAGTGTTCTCGAGAATAACGAAGGTGGCAGGCGGGGACTTGGTGTGTGGGACCCGAAGAGGGAGCAGGTGTCCTCGTAGCCGGAGAAGATGTCATTAGTGTTCTGATGCGAATGAGGTGGAGGAAGGGGCGGTGGCTGGCTGAGGAACAGAGGATTGAGGCGGAGGTGTCGAGGCAAGAGAGGAGGGGGCGAAGGGAAGGGTTGTCGATGAAATCGGTGAAAAGGTGGGCAGTTTTGTCCACATAAAGTTTTTTTTTTTTGTCCTTCCGCTTCTACCACTGATATCCTTATACTCAGTCAAAACCTTTTTGAGGGATTTTCGATCAATTTTCCCTAATATTAAAAAGTTAAGAAATTGATGAAAAATGAGAGAACTGGAGATGAGTCTCCATTTAGGAGGAATCCTCCAAATATAGAGAATGAAAATTGAATCTCTATTTTGGAGACTCAAAATGGAGATGGGTTGGTTAGAATGGATTCTCCAAAATGAAGTTTTGGTGCTCAAATAGAGAAGGGTTGGAGTTGCTCGAATCGGGCACATCAAGTATGGAGTGCATCAGAAAATCGATTTATAGTTCTGTGTTCTGAACATACCACATAAAACACAGAAAAGGGGCACACGCCGCACACCACATTGATATGGAGTCGGGTGGTCATTGGGTAGCGTTGGGAGCAAGCCAGCGATGGGACAGGCTTTACGTCTTCCTCGCCCTCCTCCTTTTGTTTTGCCTCTTGGCCCTTTTTCAGTTCCTTTAAATTGCCCCCAACTCTGCTTGGATTTGATAGTAATTGAAAGCAGCCATGATTTTGGGGGCAATTTCAAGAGCGATATCAAGAACTTTTTTGAGGTCAGATATAACAAAGATGTTGGGTGTATGCCTGAAGTTGTGGCCTTGGGAGCAGCGGCAATTGGTTGCAAATTACTTAAGGAAGTACATAAAACTAGGAGCATTACGAATACGGAGTTACTGAGATCCAGAGTCTTGCAGTTAGTCCTTGTGATAAGTGTTTGCTCAAGTTTCCGGAGGGCCGTTGGGCTGTAAATGAATTGAGCCGTTCGTGAACTGTTTGAGGCTCGACTCGGTAAAAGTTTGTTCGAGTTTGATTCGTCTACTAAATGAATTGAACCTGAATCTCAATTTTAGGCTCGTTTCATAAATGAGCTGAACATGAACGTAGCAATATTCAGCTCGATTAAGCTCGCGAACCTGGAGTATATCATGGGGATTTTATATAGTTACATGATGAAAATTTTAAAACTTGTACAAGTCTAAACGTTAACAACTAGTACTAAAAACTTAGTTATGTATATGTTTTTATTATTTTATATGTATATGAACGTATTTATGTACATACTAAAAATTTTATTTGCAGCTTTAGATATTATTGGGTTGTTAAGACTCGTGAACAAACTCAGTTCGACTCAAACCTAGGCAAGCTCAGTTTGAGTTGGGCTTGTCATAATTTTTATTTAGTTCGGCTCGAGCTCGAGTTTACTAAAAAGCTTAATGAACGAATCTGAACATTCTAATATTCGGCTCGTTTACAGCCATATGGAGGGGGATCCGGAACAAAAAGATATACTAAACCGGGCCTAAAATATAAACAGTGCCGATCATCGAAGGGGGCTTGGAAAGAGCCCATGAATGCCCTTAACTAGATAGGATACTTATCCTTCAAATCTAGAAGAAAAAAAAAAATCTTTTTCTTCCTTTAAACAAGTAGTGCATAAACCACCTATTGGAAATCATTCGTACGCCAAACAATCAAAAAGGAAGAAGCCATAGCTAGACAGAGCCGCGAATCAGAAAGGTTTCGGGATTGGAGCCATTTGATTTCAGCAGAGGCTAAAAATGCAACCAAAGAAAGCAAAATCAAGCCAGCCAACAAATAACAAAGTCTAGGTAAGAAACACAGTCAGCCGAAGTCCCATCTCTTCATCAGTTCTAACAAAATCTCGTTCCATGTATCGACTGGTCCCGGTAAGCACCAGTTGACACAATCACTTTGCACTCTCTCTTCAGTTCCATTATTAGCAAATGGACTAGCAAACAGATGAGGCCCAGGGTGCCCATCTCCTCTCAATAGTGATAACTTTGTCACATCCAAAACTTCCAGCCTTACTCTTTTTCCGAATTTCTTCGCGTTTTCTTTCGCGGCTTCCATTTCTTCTACCTCTATTCTTCTCAGCTCCGCATCCATCCCTTCGACCTGCTTCTCTCCCTCCTCAAAAGGCCGAGTCTTGGGACACGCCCCAAACTCGTCCAGCTCGCCTTCGAAATGCTGGGGTGAAAAAGTAGTCATGATTATGCCGATGCCATTCGTACTCCCACCCCGGCTTTCGACTATCGTGTCGAGGGTAATCTTGAGTATTTTCCCGAATACATCATAAAATCCAACTTCAGCGTAATTTTGGCCTGTGCACATATGGCAGCCCAGTGTAGAATTACCGTCAAAATAAACAGCCGGTTGTAGGAACCAATGTCCCGGTGATAGGACAATAATATCCATCTGATCCAAATATGACGCCCACCGCTCATCCAAAGAATCCAAGTAGACTCTACTGTAATTCACACTATCCGTTTTTCCGATTGCTTGTACAAGAAATGGTGACCAATAAGCTGATATACTGACATTGTGAGAAGGGAAGTACCATCGACGAAACTTTTGCCGGATATACTTATCATTGTCGCTATAACTGTACACAAGTCGAGGAGTAGAGACGGTAGCTAACATACAAATGAGAGACTCTACTTGGTTTCTACTCATGGTATCACCCACAAAAGCCAAATGTTTGTTCCATAGGATTTGGAGAAATGTTTGGGGCTCAAACCTGGGAATGTTGCATTGATGGGGTTTCCACCTCCAATCGAGGTAACCCAAGTCAGGCCTCCAGTGACTCATGCAATTCTGGGCATCAGAAATTGTACCACAGCTTGTACCATTGTACAAAGGGCCCATTTTGTCAGGGACCCATGTTCCATTGCTGTAGTCGCATGTAGTTTGGACATTAGCCCTCTCCTCTTCTACAGAAGGAAAACATGAAAGATCCAGTTAGTTGTGCACCAGAAATTAATTGCCAAATGGCATTTGCAGGTCGATTCTCGTACTTCAAATTTGAACAGTGGCAACAAAAAATTGAAAGATGAATTGGTGTTGGAAGGGCCTGGAAGCACCAACGTCGTCGTAGCTCTGAAATCGTAATTGAACCTTGATATTCGTGAATCCTTGGCATTCAAAATACCTTGTTGGAGATGTCTTATATATGACTATATGCAGATATATTCGCGTTTTTATACATACCTCTTGGTGGGGGGGAAGAAGAAGATGATGAAGAGGAGTTGATCATCGTAGCCGTACTGATAATGGAGCTGTTTAGAAGAAGCTCCTCAGCTGTAAAGTGGGAGGAGGGTATGGTGAAAAAATACAAGGTAAAAAGAGCTAGGGAAAGGAGAGCAAATGAGGCCCAGGATAGGAGCTTCTTTGCGATAGAGAAAGATTGCTCTTTGAATTGGTCAGTTGAAAGCATCTCAGATCCTTTTCTCTTTGCTCAAGTCTTGGCTCCTCTGTTACCTGTTAGTATTGCTCAGTGAGATTCTGAGAACTTCAAGAATCATATTAGACTTTGAGAATGTGATTTGAACTTTGAATAGGAACTGCCTTGGTTAATTAGGCACTGCAAGAAATTGAAAAAGAGAGGTTTGTACGATGATGAGGCAAGGTCACATGAAGAATCCCCACTATCTAAGCTGGTTCAGTATTTCATAATACAGATCTTTAAATATATGTAGTGGTCCAGTTACTCATGTTGTTTTCTATTGTTTGTAAGCTAGTGTACTTTGCTTGATCCGGCAGGTAATGTTATCTATTACTACTTTATATACTGCTTCATGTTCCTTGATTTCAACGATATTGTACATTAATCAAGTTTCAAATTGGTTTGATGAAGTTAGTAACATGTGATAAAGTGTTTTGATTGCTTAATTTACACTAGTTGCCCAATATTTTAACAGGAGATTGCATATATGGTGGTTCCTACGCCTTCTAAAGTCTGGTGGCGGTGTGGGCAGTGTTGTGGTGGTTGGATGGTGTCATGGAGGCAAATGGGCGGTGATGATGGTGATAGTGGTGGTGAGCAAGGATAGTCTCGTATGATGGTTCATCATGCAACAGAAAGTGTGATCCACCACTGTCCTATTCAATGATCCGAGACGATAAATTATTTTGAAGGCCTCGCTGTGTAAATCACTTGTGCCAAAAATTAATCTGATCTCAATAAAAACTTGATCGGATCATATTTGTTGTAAGAGCAATGGAATCAGAGTCTGACTGTCGAATGCTCCTAAGACAAATATAGGTCGTTCTAGTAGATATCAATGTCCGATCAAATCTGATTTTTAAATGAATGACGTACTCAATGAATTGTTCGGATTGTCCCATGAAAGTGCGGGATCACGTGAGAGATCTCAAGTCACATGAGAAATTCATACTATGGGTCGCTAATGTTCACTTCATTGTATGTGTAAGCAATTACAAATTTAGTTAACATTAAGCAAGAACTCTGCTATGTATCCACAATACCCGGTAAGCACTAGCAGCAACAGTCATTCTTCACCCTCTCTCATTATAATGATATATAATTTCGTCACATCCAGAACCTCCAACGTTATTGTCTTTAACTTCGCAGCTTCCACTTCTTCTACCTCGACTTTGCTCATGTCCGCTTCCATCCCTTCAAGCTGCTTCTCTCCCTCCTCAAAAGCATGAGTCCACTTGCCTTCAAAATGGTGCGGTGAAAAAGTAGCCACGAACTTGTCCACTCGCCTTCAAACTTGTCCTTTCAACTATGGTATTAAGGGTATAACCTTTAGTATTTTCCCTAGGACATGGTAAAATCCGACCTCAGTGGAATTTTACTACATGCACATATGGCAACCTAGTGTGGAATCAACATCATAATAAAAGGCCAGTTGTAAAAAACAATGCCCGAATAATATGATGATAATATCCATTCGCTCCAAATCAAACACCCACCGCTCGTCCAAGGAGTCCAAGTAGAGCCTCTAGTAATCGACACCTTGTCTTCTTTCAATTCCATGTACAAGAAATGGTGACTAATAAATCAACACAATTGAGGTTGTGAGAAGGGAAATGCCACTGGTGGAACTTGTCACAAATCCAGTCACCACCGATGCTATAACCGCATACAAGCTGAGAAGTAGAGGCAGTGGCTAGCATACAAAGAAGAGACTCCAATTGGTTTCTACCCAAGGAATCACCCACAAAAGCCAAATGTTTGTCCCTAAGCATTTGGAGAAAACTTGGGGCTGAAACCTTGGAAGGTCACATTGATCAGGCTTCCACCTCCAAAATAGGTAGCCTTGGTCACTGGTCAGGCCTCCCATGAGTCATGCAACTCTGGGCATTGATTATATCACAGCTTGTGCCATTGTACAAAGGGCCAATCTTACCTGGTACCCATTTGCCATTGCTGTATTCGCATGCAATTTGGACTTTAGCCCTCTCCTCTTATACAAAAGAAGGACAACATCAAAGATTTTTTAGTTATGTCGCTTTCCTATGAGATAAATCTACATGCACAGTTGCCATACCACAGATGACTAGCCAGGTTCAGGTATGAGACATATGTGTTTTGATATATGAAACCGTAGGACAATGTACATTCTTGACTTCTTGTCTAGATATAATGTGTATAGCTGTAAATACCTTTTGAAGGGGAAGAAGATGCAGAAAACGAGGAGGTAGTGGTGGTATTGACAATGGGGCTATTCTGAAGAACCTGATCAGTTGAAGAGAAAGAAAAGGTGTAGTGGAGAAATATTTCAGATGAATAAGCATTGAAAAGAAGAGCACAAAAAGCAAAGGTAAGGTGCTTCTTTGACAGACAGTGAGGTGCTCTTTGGATGGGTTGGTTAAAGACATCACAGATCTTGTCTTTCCCCAGCTTTCACTCCTCTGCTTCTTTTTGAAATGATTAGTAGAGATTTCATGACCTTTTAAGATTCATGAGTTAGAGAAACTTGAGATTGAGCTTCAGATAGGAACAGAGAGAGAGAGAGGCTTTCGGGCTGACTAGGCAATGTCACATGAAGAATTCTACTAATCCAGCTGGTTTAGTATTTCATAATACAAATTTTACTGGTAGCAATTACCATTCTCTATTCATATACTGATAAAGTGTTAACTACTACTGTAGTTGGTACCGTCAGATGTACTGTTACTTATATATTACTTGACCTCCTTGATCTAAAAGGAACATGGACATTACATGCCATATGATGCCTTGTTATGCGAGAACAGTAGACAAAGGATAGAAGGAACTTACTTGCATTTGGTCATATGACTCATATGCTTTAAATTGTTGATGAACATTGTGCAACTTGTAGTGGATAAAGTTTTCGATAAAATGTACTTACTATTACTTTTAGAATTAAGGCAGAAGTTGCACGGTGTTCCCTACACTTCCACTCCAAAACAGCACCAAGCCACCAACTCTAATGACAATACTTCTAGTCTCCATCTCTGGGTAACGGTTCTCAGACCTTTTCTTTATCAAAAAGAATGAGGCCTAACTGTATTGCATCGAAAAAATAAGGTACATCGAGTGTATAATAGGACTCTCAAAAGGGATCAGACAATTCGGTACATTGGGTGCATAATAAGACTATTGAAAAGGGGAGAGAGGCCTCCACGCAGGGAGGAAAAGAGCGCCACAAAGGAAAGACCACACACCTTGACGCCAACAAATGAAACATCCAGACATGGAGGATGGCAAAGAAAAGGCAAAACAAGGAAGGATACTCTCTCCACTTCTCCCGTCTTTGAAGCTCCACGAATCTGCATTCATCTTCGACAAAGGTTGTTGCTTCCACCAACGGAACATACCAAACTCTTCTTGGTTGGGGGAGGTCACCCTGCGTGCACAGACGCTGCCAACGGCGTCAAGCTACAACCGCAAAACAGATCTGGTCTAAATCTGAGAAAATGGTGGTGGATCTACCGAAGGGAGGACGAAGGTGAGGGGAAGAACAAAGAGGGGAAGGGGAGGAGATGGGAGTACAAGAGTGGGAGAAAGGGAGGGTGTGGGGAAGAGGAGGAGAGAGGTGATCGAAGGCTGCAGCCACCCTCCCCTGAGAGGAACTCTTCCATTTTGATCAAGTGTAGAAAGAAGCAAGAGGAAATATCCTGGAGATAGAGAGGGAGGGGGATATGCAATTTTTCCCTGAATTCAATTCTTGGAACCTTGAGCTTAGCATGTCAGTGTCAATCTCACATAGTGTCCAGAATGTTAGATACTCCTGTTGGTAAATATTAGCAATCCAATGTCACTAAGACACTAAATAGCCCTCAAAAAATGGGAAATTAGTGAGTTACTGAGTTATGACATGATTTTCCTACAACATGATAAGTCTCATCCAAAAACGTGAAAAAGCAATGTGAGGACATAATGACCTATTTGATTTGCCTTTCAACAAAACTAACCCAAGTACATTTTAAACAAGCAGATTAGACCACATTTTCACAGGAAAATCAATCAAAGAAATGATCGCGTTTACTTTCAGAAATTTCAGGGAACAAAAACTCTCAAGGCATATAGGTAAGTCAGTATACATTCTGTAACTTGGATATAATGTGTATAGACTTAGTATACAAATGAGATGAGACACGCAAAGTGGGAGTAAGAAAATAATTAGCACCAATGACAGATGTAATTCAGTCTGTGGCAGAGGTAGAACTTGTGTGGCGATTTCCTGTACCTTAGCTAAGTAGGTTCTGATTTTTGCTAATCTGCTAGTGAAGGAAGTTCCTCTTTAAAATCACAGAAGTCTGAAGGGCTGTCTGAAACTTGAAGTTCTTTCCGCATCAAGTGCTTGCGTCTTTGCAACGTCAATAGGATCAAAATGCAATCTGTCTTAACAATACTATAACCTGCTTTTAAATACATGTTGAATGGAGCTTCATCAATGATTCTGCAGTGCAAATAAACTTCTCTTGAGGACCTCATCAGAGAAATTAGCTCCTCGCCTGCCTTGAGAAGATGCCAACCAATGCCCCTCCTGAAATTTCACAACCAAAATTTAACTTGATGCATTTGACATAAGTTTTTAGGCACATAACTACTTTACCAGCACACAAGCTATGAGAAAGACATTGCTGAAGCGAACAGAAGATAAGGTACAAGGGAGGCCAAATGACCAACATTACTGGGGATCAGATCAAAGTACGGACCTAATGAAGGTACGGGAATGATAGGTGAGAAGTAATGGAACTCCACAAGAAATGATATTATCAGGAATATTGCTCAGCTGAGGATTCAGAACATTAAATGCAATCTGTTTCCAATGCTGATTGATGTTTCTTTTTGCTGCATACAAGATTTTTTTGGTTTGTTGATACCCTGACTTCAAGTTCAAACTAATGTCCCATCGGTCTAACCAAAAGGAAAACCAAAGACCTACTTGAAATTTTTCACAATAAAAGGCTCGAAGAGATGAAAAAAAAGTTGGAGTTGAAGGAACTATTCAATTGGCTAAGTTTAGAAAGTATTCTTGTTACTACTATCTTGTCATACTTAACTCCATTAACGCTCCCCCTCAATATAAGAATGTAGAAATTTATCGTCCCCAGTTTGTTACGAATATTTCTATGTAAAAAGAGACACTTCGGTCAAATTACATGGAAACTGAGGCCATAACGACCCATGTACCACTACTAGAAACAATACTAGCCTAGTTAAGCTAAAATGAAACTACTGTCAGTGGAAACCACAATTGTAGGTCTTAACATGACTGAATTCTCTGAACTTATCAGTAAATTGATAGTCTGATGGGCCAAACAAAATAGATCAGCAAACAACATATTGTCAGTGTGTCACAATACTGAGAGATTTGGCCACGGTTTTACTCGAAGTGTTATGCTACATAGCTTCTCCAACCCGAAAAGGTTCCTGCTTTACCATAACTACGTTCAAGTCAGCAACTACAGAAGTCCTCCACTACCCATACATTAATAAAACTTTTTTTTGATCGGCAAAATAAAGTTTTATTAAGAAAACTTGATAAAGGGTACATTACGTTGGGGGAATCCAACCAAGGGCTGGATGGTAAAAAAAAAACAGCAGATCCAATGGGCCAAGCCCACAACTCCTAATGGGCAAAGCCCAAACATCCTAAAGGCAAGGCCCAAAAGGGCCAAACCCATCCCAAGAGCCCAAAAACTACCCTAACAGCTCTGCCAAAGATCACCGCCGCCCATACATTGCCCTCGATAAAAACTTCTTCCGGATGAGTTAACTTCCTATTGCGATAAAAAAAAAAAAAAAATTCTACCAGGCCAAACAACTTTAATGGAGCCACAGACAGAATTCTTTGACCAGCACAATAGAAAGAAAAACAGACAGAATAATGTCTTCAATTGATAAAACCATTTTGTAAGCTCCAAAAAGTTGCGTTCCCTTTTGGTTGACAATTCCATTGACAAGTAATACAGTTATCTGTATCCCATTTTAATCGAGTTGTAATTTCATTCTTTATCTTCTAAGCCAGTGAGTCTGTATAGGATTAGTGTGGAAAGAATCCTTATTTGTATTTTAGAGAGTGGATTCAGATCAATCGAGCAACAAGGGATCAATCGGATTTAGACCGATCGATTAGTCAGAGTATCAATCGGTACCTGTTGGAATGTTAAGGCACGGATTGGGGCAAGCCCCGATTGATCAGGCGATCGATTGGACAGTCAATCGGTTTACGCATGTGTAAGTGGTAATATAAATACACGTATTCTTTTATCTTCTAGGGCATCCAAGGAGCACAGAGCAGCCAAAATACATCCTTTGAAGTGGCGAAAACCCTAGAATGATTTCACATTTCACCAGATGTAACATCATACTATATATCAAACCAACACCATATAAATTCAAAGTGAAGAAAAATTCCATACGCCCCAAGCAATGAAAAGAATATACCTCCTAAGCGGCTTCGTAACGGTCATATTACAAACATAGGGCGAGTCCTTGGGCGGAGTGGGCGATGGGACAGAATCACTAGCACCCCTTCTGTCAAAACAAACCTCCAAAGTCCCAGCCAACTCTAACTCCTCGCCCTCACCCTCTTTATAAAACCCTACAAGCGTGGCAGCGTGAGGCAACAAAGCTCTCCTCTCAATCAAATACTGCTTCACCAAGAAACCCAAAAGAGCCACGTACCCACTAGGCAGGAGCATGGACTCACCGAACGATTCGGCCAGCAGGGCGACCACCGTATCCATCTCCTCTGCCATCATTACTCGAACGGATAAAGACCCAGATTTCAGTTCTTGGTGGTAACTGAACTCGGCGAGGAATTGGAGCTTTTGGAGCTCTTCGGTGGTGAGGAACCGGCCAGTGCGAAACGGGTCTTCGAGGGTTTGTGATGGGGTTGAAGAAGAAGAAGAGGAGGAGGAGGAGAGGGGGAGGCAGTGACGACCTGGTTTGGGGAAGGAGAGAAGAGGTTGTGGGGGGTTAGGGGTTGGGAATGGGGATTGGTGGGGTTTGATTTGGGTGGTGGAGCGGCGGCGGTGGTGGTGGTGGTGGTGGTGGTGGTGGAGACGGTGGTGGTGAGGTTGGGGGTCTAAGGAGAAAGACAGAGAGACGGTTGCGGCCATAGAGTGGATAGAGTGGCTATAGGGAGAAGGAAATAACGTCTTTATGTATTTTAAAACAATAAAGCGGATACACTGATTTTAAAAAGTTGTTTATTGGTTGTGTATTTTTTCATCTTTAGTAGATATTTTTTAATATTTTAATAAAAGAATATTTTTTGAATACCATATATATTTAAAAAGTAGAAAATAAATAAAAATTTTGATAAAATATCACTTAA
>JAOTQK010000004.1:13407023-13432028 GCA_025642025.1 Rhododendron ferrugineum
CAGAAAATCCTCTCCACAAGTGCCGAGCAATGTTCAATAGCTATACACTAAAAAATTATTTTTTCTCTCCACCCTACCACCTTTTAATTCTCTCTCATTCTTTATATATTATTAAATGCTCTCCTTCTTTATTTATTATATTAGATAGAGAGGGTTATAGAGAGGATTAGTGTGGAGTAGAGAAAGATTTGAGTAGGTAAAATGAAAAAATTGGAGTGTTGGGTAGGTAAAATACCTCTTGCTTGGTGTACATGATCTTAGAGCATTTACACCAAGAATAGGGAAAATAGCTAGCAAAAAAGGTACTTTTTCTATTTTACCTACTCATTTTTTCTCTCACTTTGCAACAGACTCTCTACCATTTTCTCTATTCTCATTTAACAAAATAAAATAATACCACAATTTTGCTACGTCTGTTTTCCTACCCCACCACCCCTGCAGCGACCACCACGGCACCACTCGGCGGCGAAGACGCAGCAGGAGCAGCAGATTCGCCAGGGACGGTGACGACGACGTCCACCCGAATGACCAAACTCTCAGAAACTATAGCACGGCCAGAACACAAAAAGGGGTATAAACCCAAAATCAGCCTTGCACTCGAAAAATCGTACAATCCGTCAAAGATTCTTCGTCCTCATCCATGGGAGATTCTTGGTTTTCCTCGTTGAAGGGTTTGTCTTTGTCCCAATTGAAAACAATAGCAATAGAGGGGTCTCTGGGATTTGGGTTTCTGGGTCTTGACCGAGAGTGCTGAAATGGGTATCTTCCATTGGTACGATAGATTTGGGTGTTTGGGTACTGAAAAAATCTTGAACTGATCCAGTCAGATACCCTCCTTGTCCTGGATCTTCCTCGTCGATCGTCAGTGGGATACTTCGTTGCAGAGAGGAAGAACGAGAGAGAGAGAGGGAGTAGCAGGGAGGAGAGAGAAAAGAAACAATAATTTAATGTATTGCTTGTGAATAGTACATCGGTATAAGTAGAGAGCTTTTTTCCCAAAGGTAAAATAGCTTCTTCTTTACAGAGTCTGGTGTATGCTAGTTTTGGTGTCTTGATTAGGTAAAATGGCTACAAAGGCTTGTTTTGCTAGGCTGATGTACATGCTCAATTAGCAAAAAAAATAGAGAGAATGTCGGGGGAGGATTTGGCATTCTCTCTCTTTCTCTCATCCTTAGAAGCCTCTTATTTGGTTCGACCGAATCATTTCCCCACTCTGTTTTTGGTTTTGATAATTTATTTTTGGCGAAAATTGAAGACCCAAGTATTAATCTAGCCAACAATTCGGCTTCCCACTTCGTGTCTCTCTCTCTCTCTCTCTCCATATATATACACATGTATATGTATGTATACAGATATATGTTTGGTCATATTTTTAAAAAATCAAACCAATACACATTTTTAGATTTGATTTCCCATTAGGGTTCTGCAACAATTTCCCATGGCATTCAAATGGCTGTCTGTGGGTGTGTTTCTATGGTTTGATTTTGGGGAATACGACTGGGTTTGCTTTATTAGGTGGAAAAGAGATTATTTTATTCAACTGGGTTTGGGTTTGTTGATGGATGTTTATTTTTTTTTCATGACATCCAATTAAAGCTTTATCCTTGTATCATGTATGGTTGTGTTCGTGTTTTTTGTTCCCATTACCTCTGTGTCCTGATATATATGTACAGTATATATGTGAGAAAGGGGTGAGAAACACGGGAACAAAGGAAGAAAGAGATAGGGAAGAAGAAGAAAGAGGCCAATAAAGGGCACTATCGTCATATTTCATTTTCTGTCAAATCAGATGGAAAAAATGACCGTGCACTTTGGCCCATCAACCGTTATGTGCTGATATTCAAAGGAGGAGGAGGTATCCACACCCAGCCTAAACCACAAGGGGTCAAACTAAAAATTCTCCAAAATTAAGGGAAATTTCCTACTATTAATGTATGAATGGTTTGAATTATTTGTGTAAAATCCACTAGTGTACCCCACACACCGTCCGTACCCCTCGGTACTCAACTGGTCCGTACCCTTAGCATTTTCGTTATACACTTTTCTATTTCCTCAGGGATGAAATTTTTAACCGAAAAAACGAATCGACCGACTGAACTAATGATTTTTTACAATTTCGGTCGGTTTTGTAGGTTAGTCGGTTTGGTTTGGTTTTAGATAATGGAAAATTTTAAGTTTCAGTTCGGTTTCGGTTTATGGGTGAAAAGGACCGAAATAAATCGAACCGAACCAAAATATAACTCCTATGCACGTTTAATCCTAGCCCTTCATTTCAAAGCAGATCATATGTATGTGTGTGCCCTTCCACACCAGAGTAAATCCCCTCAAAAGCTGGACCCAACGTGTCTCTTTCTGCGATGGCGTCGTCTTTGCACTTCTCCCCGACGGTGCTGCACAGATCGGAGAGCCTCTCTCTCTCTCTCTCTCTCTCTCTCTCTCATCTCTCACTCCAAGTCCGATATGAAGATGAATTTCGATCCCTATTCTACGAAGAAGATCACAACGACTGGTTTGTAATCCATTCGGCGGTCAAGACCGTCAGGTTTGTCTTTGGATCTTCTTGTTGGTGCTGGCAACGACGGTTTCCTCACACAACTTCCAAACACAGCGTTTGTGTAAGGTCACTCGGTCGTACTCCCTTCCACTCTTTCTTTGTTCGCGAAGGGCCACTTCAATGAGGAAGATGCGTCGAATGGCAGCTGCTGCAATGATCTCTAACCCTAGAATTGTTTACAATTACCAATGGAAAGGTATCTCTTTTCTCCTTTCCCTCAACTGTAACAAATTGGGAGGTGATATAGCGTTGTTTCACTCCCAAATTCTAACAAACCCTTTTGCTCCTGATTCCCTTGCAAAAATGGGTCCTACTCAAATACAGAAATTGTTGTTGGAAAAACACAAATTGGGTTTCGATAAGCTCGACCATAGTCTTAGTTTGTTCCGTCGAATGGTCCAACTTCGATCTCGTCTTTCGGGCATCGATTTTTGTCAGCTGTTAAGTGCTGTTGCAAAAATGAAGCAATATTCAACAGTAATCTCTTTGTTTAGAGAAATCCGCGAGCTGGGAATTCCAATTAATGAATATACCCTGGCATCAATTGCTTTTGCCTCATGAATCGAGTTGATTTTGGGTTTGCTATCTTAGCTACCTTCTTCAAATGTGGTTACAAAGCGGATGTGGCTACCTTCACCACTCTAATAAATGGGTATATTTTACAAGATAACACTGCTGATGCTGTGAAATTGTTCCTAAGGTTGACAAGAGATGGAGAATTCGTACCTGATGAGGTTACGTATGGGACCATCATAAAAGGGCTTTGTAAACTTGGAAAAACTACAATGGTTGTAGAGGTTATCCGGAGTATGCAAAAATGGCACTGCAAGCCTAATGTCGTGATTTATAACCCAATCAGCCTTTGTAATGATGGAAATGTTGATGATGCTTTGAGCCTATTGTCAGAGATGAGAGAGTGGGATGTTACCCCAGACGTGGTTACCTATACTTCTGTAATTGACGGGTTATGCAAATCTGGTCGACAAATGGATGCCACAAGAATGTTGAGCGACATGATAGAGCAAAATATATTTGCAGATGTTATAACATATAGTATGTTGGTGGATGCACGTTGTAAAGAGGGAAAGACTAAAGAAGCACAAGAAATACTTGCGATCATGATTCGAAGAGGTAAGGAACCCAATGTAGTCACTTACAGTGCACTTATGGACGAATATTGTTTGCATGGACACATGGACAAAGCAAAAGAAGTGTTCAACTCCATGGTGGATAAGGGCCTTGAGCCCGACATACAAAGCTATAGTATTTTGGTCAATGGATACTGCAAGAGGAAGAATATAGACGAAGCCTTTCATCTCTTCCGAGAAATGGCTTGTAAAGAGTTAAAACTTGATACCGTCACTCACACCACTTTGTTACAGAGTCTGTTTACATGAGGAAGGTGCAATGCTGCAGAGAGTCTTTTTCACGAGATGATGTGTAGAGGTCCAAAACCTGACATTGTAACTTACTCAGTTTTGTTAGACGGCTTCTTGAAGAACCACAAAATTGTCAAGGCAGCAGAGGATACTTTTACAAGAAATGATTAATTGGAATTTCTCTCCAGATGCATCTACCATAGCCACGTTAATTGATGATAGCGATTATCTCAAAATGATCCAAAATCTTGTGTATGAGGGATAGAAAAACCAAATCCTAGATGGTAAGGAATTACTTGAACTTACCATAGTATGAATGCTTATGTGTGTGCCATGCTAGGAATGGTGAGGTTGTATGTTCTATTTTATCTTTTTGGTATTTCTCTTTCTAAATTTGTATTGTTTCCCTCTGGGATATTCTAAACTATCATCTGAGTTCCCATTGCTTTTTGGGTTACTTGAAGCAAGTTTCTGTTTCTTGAAACCATGTTAGGTGTTACAACTGGTAAATGCTCGTGCTGTCTCTCGATCATCTTCGTGTGTAGTATGTTTGTTTCACTTGTTTTTTTTTTTCTTTTCCCTTTAGCATCCTAGTATTCATGCAAAGATTAATCAATCAGATCGCTAGCAGCACCACAGTCTTGTTTGATCCTGAAAGTATGGAGATTCAGCAACATTTTTAGAGCTGGTAAATATAGGTAAGTAGTGATGTATATATAACCGTGCATAAACATGCAAGAATATGTCACATAATAACAGAAGCCAGAGCAGAGTATCACAGGTTTTTAGATGTGCTATACAGTTGAAATTGACTTTAGAAGTGGTAGTTTGAAAGGATCTAGGTTTGTTGGATATTGAGAGAAAATCATGCCCTTGACAAAGCTCAACGGAGAAAACGGATTGATGTAGCCAAACCCAATTAATTGGGACTTAAGGCTCGATTTGGTTTGTAAATTGACAAAATCAGACTTCAGCTAACTCAAATTGACGCATTATCAATCCGGAATATAGTTCTTCATGTTCCTAAATCAATTTTATTTCGTTACATATAAACTTGATGATGTGGTTTGTGTGAATTTGCAAGAGGAACAAAAACATATACTCCACTATTCTGACTTTCATGTTGAATGTATATGATGGCGAGAAAGTCAAAAATCGCCATCCACCACGCGAATCAGTCATCTATAATTTATAGCATTCATTGCAACGACATGTGAATCACAAAGACAAAGAAAAGGCATCACAAGAAGATCTAGCATACCATGACTGTGAGAAGTCTTTATGTCAAGCTAATGGTTGTCTTTTAGAGTATTGGTTCTGTTTGTTTCGGCAAAAAATGTTTTGTATTTTCTGGTAATTGATCTGTTGAAAAACGAAAGTGAACGAACAATGTTTTTGTTCGGTTGACAAAAAATCAACCAGCAGGTAAATTTTTACCCTACCTTTGATTTAAGGAACCTTTGGATTTTTATTTCACGTTACGCATGATTTCATACATTGTTTTGGTAGAGGAAGGAATCAATTAAAGAGGCTGGGCTACTAGTGATATGACTGTTTGAGTGATCAAAGCACAAAGCCAGCCATCATAACAAAGAGGAGGCACAAATTAATAGTGCATCTGGAGGTACTTCTGTACTCTCTCCTTGCAAGATCGGAGAAGGGGCCTTGAGAAGCATGGGGTGAAGAAGGTGATAGTACTGCTGTTATTATCAGTTCAAGAAATTAATTGCCTTCTACATAGACTTGTAAGCTAAAAGGGCTTTGCACATCTCATCAAACGAAGATACTTGCTTAACTATGGGCAAGGAAAAAACCCTGGAAAACGGGAAGAAGTTGAAAGCTAAAAGAAAAAGAACTAATGTACCAAAAATTCAAGCTTCCAGGATCTACAAATATGTAGGCTTTGTGTCGATTGCATGCAGTTTGTTCATGATTTTGCCACTTTTTTTCTCTCTTTTGTCCCGTAATGATCTGTTTATCCGCATTGTAATATCATGATGCAGGTTAAGAATCAAGGAGAAGGCTGTGGTGACGGGTGTGCTCTCCAAATATGCAGCTCAAGCTGCTTCAGCTTCAAAGGGAAAACCTTAGTGTAGTTTTGGTGTCGTTGGAGATTGCTATCTATGATTACTACCATTAGCAAACTCACTTTGTATACCAAATATATGGCCCTGGTGGATGAATTGTCAATTGCATTTTCTATTTTCTCCAATTTATTGTCTGCTGTGATCTGTTTTCTCCAATTTGTAGGATGATGTGACCTGTTTTCTCTTTAATGGTCCAGCTCTACTATTTACTTTTCTTTTTTCTCCTTAGCCAGATCTTCGACCCAAATACAACTTTAGTTACTCCTAATACCACCATAAAATCCATAATTACTAACAACCAACCAAAAGACACCAAGTGCTAAAAAATACAGGCCTTCATACTTAAAATTACCCACTCTGATCGCTAGTCTAATGAAACGCAATGTGATTCCCTCAATCGAATTCCATCAAACCAAAACCAGATTCACTACAACTATTCAAAACCTGCTCTAAGAGCTCATACAATCTTCATGAAAACTTCACAACATGACAACTTGAGCACAATAGAGTATAGATTTGAGGATGCTCTCTGTTACGTTTTGCTATTGCCTTTGGTCCATTCCTTCCAGTCTTTGTCCACCTGATCTTGGGCCCATTTAACAGCTGCTCGTGCAGCTTGTGGGCCTCCGGGCAAGCCCCTCACATTCAAAGTATCAGCCATGTCCATAAAAGGTATGACCAAGAGTGTTCCTGGACCTCCATACTCGGTGTGTAAGAAGGTACTGAATATCTGGTAAAGATGGTATCAAAACGTAAAGGAGTTAAGCAATCTTTAAGCTTTAGGGTCTTTAAATAGCAACAAGACACACAATCTAAATAAGCTATCTGATATGATGACTTAGATCTGATCCCCAATGAACCAGAAACAAATTAAGGGTTACATCCGCTTTACCCCCTTGTGGGTTGGGTCATCTGTGCTCTGTAGACTAAAATGCACCGCCACAATATTCGGATGAGCACAATTTCCAGCTACATTCTTCCACTATATCCTCCATGCACTTGAAAATGTTACACCACTCATATGAGCATTTCTTTGGTGGAAATTACAGGAGGGAGCTCAAACAGAAGTTTTCGTCATTTCCATTTTTCTTTCTGTTCTATTTAACAGACACAGTGTGGAGATTGAATACCCAGCTAACAAGAGTAATTCCATCCACAAGAAAAGGACAGAGTTTCACTATTTTATAATATAGTCACAGTAATGGACTTCATACATAATATTTTAAGGTTCACTCTGTCTTCGTTTCTTGTCTTTCTCTTTTCCTACTTCAGAGTAGGGCTGCAAACGAACCGAGCCGAGCCGAGCTTTACCATGTTCAAGCTTGTTTATTAAGTTTTTAACGAACACGAGCTCGAGCTCAGTGAAAACTTAACGAGTTGAGCTCGAGCCGAGCGGGCCTTGGCTTGCCTTGAGCTCGAGCTTGTTCACGAGCCTCAACGGACCAACGAAAAATGTATATATATCCTCGCATAGGCCTAATACAACCAAAAATATTTTGATTGTGAAGATATATATATCTTTCATTTTCCTATGGAGCGGGGCTGTACTGGTGTGCATGTGCTCTCGCCTTCCTTGGTTGACTGGAAAGTGAAAACGGAAAGAACAAATTATGAAATAACAATAAAACCCCTAAACTTAAATATATATACCTTGGCTCGCGAGCCGACTTGAGCCAAGCTTATCCTTGCTCGAGCTCGGCTCATTTACAAAATGAGCTGAAAAAATCTGCTCGAGCTCGTTCGTTTAACTTCCGAGCCGAGCTTGAACGAGCCACTAACGAGCTGAGCTGCGAGCCGCTCGCGAGCGGCTCGGTTCGTTTGCAGCCCTACTTCAGAGCATCAAAAGCAGGTAGTATGCTACATTAGTAGCTCAACTCTCCCTTGTTGCACTTTACCGCAAAACTTCTACTATGCTCCCTAGTGGTATGGGAGCATGATGCTCCCATTAAATATTGATCTTTAAATTGAAAAATTGGTAAATTTCAGCCGTTAGACCAAAACTATCTACAAAAAGTAATGTGAATTTGCTAAAAACAAGGTGGTTTTTTTATTTTGCCGAAAAAATTCGCAATAATACTTACTGCAGAAACTGGTTATATCATTTACTAAGGCAACACTTACTATGTTATATGGCTATACTAATTATATTGTATGACCACACTATCTGGCTACACTTACTATACTATATGGTTACACTTAGTACATTATGCGGCTACACTTACCACGTTATATGGCTATACATACCATTTACTAATGGGAGCATCATGTTCCCATACCACTTGGGAGCATTATAGGCTTATAGCCGGAGCCCTTTGCCAGGGACCAATACACCATGGGAGAGTACCGTCTTATTTTCGTCTTACCTCAACAATTCAAAAACTTAAAGGGCAAATTAAACTTACACCAACTATAGCTTCTTCCTTGAGGGTAATAGAAGCTAAGTAGTTCTGTGATGTTAAAAAAAAAAAAAAAAAAATTGAAGTTCTGTACGTTAAGAGATTTTCAATGACACCCCGTCAACTCAAAAAGTGAACAAGTGAAACGGTTAATATTTCCATTAATACTAAGAAAAAGTTCAATTTTTTTCTTCCCGCCTTTCTATCTATTATTCTATTCTCACATAAAACGTATTCGAATGAAACTGTTAGGATTTTCTTTCTTTGAAATTTTTTTGTGTGTGTGATCAAGCCTACTAATCTTTATACTTCAAAAATAGGAGAAATAGTGTTAATAAGTGAGCACAAATACTATGAAAATTTCTACTCATAATTGCTGATACTTGTGCTTGAGATTATGCAGCTTATTTTAAGTACGCTAATGAATGATCTTTTTCAAACTTGCAGAAACAGGAAAGCATAACGAATACTACTGGGGCCAGAAGTTTCAAAAAACAAACAAGAAAACAGATTATGTTTGGCCATTCTCTAGGCAATGATGAGCCAATCGATTCATCCCTTGGAAAAAGGTTGATAGGAACTCCTAATCTCTGGGGCAAGCCTTGAAGAAATTAACCCAGTCAATACAACCTAATACTCTCTTGCTCAATCGATTAGTTCTGAAGTGTATCAACCAATGGTTAATTCTCCTAATCTGTAAAGGTTAACAAGAGAACAATGAGTCGTAATAGTTCTGTCAAGTGTCAACTCTCATTAAAGTTCAAACGACAGTCCTCCAAACTTATCTAACATGATACAAGATATATGCGAAACCCAGATGAAATCTTCTGATAAAAACAAAGAAAAAAAACGAAGAGAAGAGGAGAGGAGAGGAGAGAAGCGAGGTAAGTTCATTAACAACACTATAACAGTACCTCAGTGCAGATTCCAACAACTTCTGCCAGTGAATCTCCATACAAGTCCTTTTTTTTGGAGAGTTTCTTAACAAGATTGACCCTAAACTTCTCTGTCTCCTGTACCCACAAATTAAAACCCAAAAAAAGAAATTCTTAAAAAAAAATTACAGGAGCGGAGCATTTCCACAAACAGGTGGAGGGCACTCACAGCATCAGCAAATTCAGGAATTGGGTCGGGAAATTTGTACTCGGCAGCCCTGCAAATCAACCTGGATGGGCATAATGACCGCCTTTTCTCGCCCAGTGAACAAGGGTACGAATTAGAGCCGTTGAAACTAATGCCTTTACTGCAGTGAGCATTGCGCCTATTTGAAATGTGGGCTGAAACCCGAGAAGAAGAGGAGGAGGAGGAAGAAGAAGAGGAGAGCGAAAGAGAAGAATTGAGGGGTAAAGACGAAGGAAGAGAGTAAGATTTGAAGGTTAAAGGGAAAAGAGATGTAGCCGAAGCCATCTCTATCACCAACACAAGCCACTCCAAGAAGAGACTTCTGGTTATTTTTTCCCCGGTACTTCAACAGTCTCTGCCTGAGGACGAAGTTTATAGGCATTATCCATTTATAATGATGCTAATAACTCCCAGTGATGTACAGCAGGTGGTTATTTTTTTACAACTGGTCACATATGACCTTTCAGTTTCAGTTTGGCCAACATTAGCTTCGGCCTTTACTCGCTATCTCAATCATCACCCTTCCGAATTATTACTAAGAGATGCGTGTTTGCACTCCCGCTCACGCTCTATGTGACTCGGCTTCTAAGAACTGTCTTTTTTCGCCGTGAAGTTACTATATTATTCTTTTTCTATATATTTATCCACTTTTTCACATGTAGAAGGGTAATACATTAACTTCACAAACTTAAAAGGCGAAAACAAGATGATTTATTTTATTAGGACTGAAAGTTTTATATATTTTTCATTTTAAACAAGGGTAGTGATTTTTGCACTCTCTTCTTTACTAGCTGCACTAACTTTTTTTGTTTTATTCACGTGCAATCACCCTTTTGCCCTTTTATTAGTTCACTTTTTTCACACTTTGAAGGATAATGTAATAAATTCACATGAAAGAGGAATATGCATGGTAAAAAAGAGAGTGCAAGAATCAATTCTTTTTTTTTTTAATTCAAAGTTATAGATAGCCCTTGCCATTAAATAGTACTAGATCCAAATAATCAAATTACGGACATCAGCATATCAAGAATAGAGGAACAAACTCTATGCACAAAAGGACTCTTTTATTTACAGTGCAGAGAGAGTAACGCAAGGGGAAAGGCTACTACGATGGTCATACTTGAGTCATAACCAGATAAAAATGAAATTACATGTTCTTGAATTTAGAAAACAATACTCGCCCCACTAGAAATCCTTTCTTGTTTAAATTTTTTATTTTTTTTGGGTCTTTTCTTCGAAGCAGCATAGAAAGTTCTAAAAGTAGAAAATAAGGAGGGCTGAATAAAAAAAGCTTCATCCCAAAAATGGAAAACCCCAACAACTGAAAACTATCCTCAGAAGGACTTCAGCAAAACCCACAAACGCAATGAATACCTTCCATTAACTGCTTAATGAACTGAAGCATTTCTCAAACCAAGATAATACATGTTCTACAAGATATTGTAACGCACGGTGGTTCTGCCAAGCTTCTCGAAACAGAAAATAATTCTTGCCGAGAAGATGTATGCAGTCTGTTCTAAACTATCATGACATTCCATTAACCATAAAAGTTCCAAAATACTCTTCCCTTGGTTCGAGAAAGATTGGTTAGGCTAATATTGACAGCAACATCTGACTAAACCACTGTAACGGAGGCTCAGCTCAATATAAAGAACACCTGGGGGAGCACTTTTACTTGAATCTCAACTATTTACAAGTCAAAACACACACCAGCCCATGCCCCAAGTGTATGCCTATATGTACAGCTTGATCACAAAATCTATCAACACGTCAGCGGTTCACAGATTCCTCTCATGTGGTTCAAGCCAAGTAAATCCCAGGAAATCAAACACTTCTTTTTCCGTCTTAAAATGCAAACTTGCGCTGGCTTTTGTCCCCTGCATGACATGTACAGGAGAGCTGAAAGATAAGAGGCCAACAAAGGGAAAAGGCAAAATAGGTTATATCTAAACCAACTACATACCCGTTTACTGCTAGAACTTTGAGTAGCTGGAAACAGCCCCGTATCATCAAGTCGGTATCCCTTCGAGTCTGCAAGTAATCTCAGTCTGCACCAGAATGACAAAATGGCCAAAAATTAAAGTATCTTTCAGAACAGACCAAAAAAAGCTGAAACATGCGGCCAATTAGCATTTTATCCATATAGCTCAATCACTTCACCAAGGACCACTGATGAGTAGTCTTCTTATTTCGGTTTCCTTTTGTGATTGCAGAAAGCATATTCTACGCTCAAACGCGAATATGCAATGGTAATACTTAAACATAACTGTGAAAGTATTTTTCATTTATTATAAGTTAGGAAAGTCTTGTCTAAATCAAAAGATAAAATGAGCATACCTTCTGTTTAACACATCATTCCCTGTCCAAGCTATTAGTCCAAAAGCATATATGTCCCTTGGATAAACCTATGAAGCGGAAGAGAATTTAGGAAAAGCAGCGAAACAATAAATTTCTGCAATTATTTACATCCCACAGAGGATCAAATGCGGCTCGCCAGGGAAATCAGATGTGGAAAATTATCTACCACATAGGATTTATTTTGGAAATTAGGTGGCTCATCCGAGAAAGTAACTCTCCAGTTATCGCTAAACAAAAAATCACTATCTATGTGAAATAGAAAAATTTGCAGCTCAAAATGATGGTAACTCTTAAGTGCACTCGCAAGATTTCCACTTGAAAAATTCTTCAGTTACTAGCATTCTTGGTACTATTTATGTAAATTATGCTTGCATGAAGACAAAAGTACATGTCTTCGCTGATAAAAAAAAAAGAGTATATGTCTTCGGCCAGAATCTGGAATTCAGTGGAATCCCTTACCTATTCAACTATAGAGTAGGGCTCGTCAAATTACCTTGAAATCTATACGATGTCGCAGCTCTCGACCAGGATATGTGTAAAGACCAAAATATGTATCAACTCCTGCATCAGTACCCTGCATTTTGTTGTATTCAGAGGGAAAGGGCTTAAGCCACACAAAGGAGCATAGTATGTGCAAGAATCATATATCTTTTGATCTGAACTGGAAATGTTTGCATATTCATTCAATATTCTGTTGTCAACAGTATAACATGAAGACCGATCAAGATAAGCAAATATAGTTCCAATATTTCCTAAATTTTGGAACCAAAAAAAAAAAAAAAAACGCTTGATTACAATATTGACAAGATCCTTGGATTGATAAATAAGGCCCTCATTGACCAAAATATGATCGCATCAACATTGTCCAAAAACCACCAACACTATATTTTGTTGGTTTAATTTTTTTTTTTTTTTGAAAAGTTTTGTTGGTTTAAATGTTGCAGCTGATATTCACAAGTAAAAGACCATGCGGTATCCACTTTAAGGCATCCAACATCTGGTTTTCACTTTTCACTACTAAGAAATGTATTTGCTACTCACCTCTGAGAAGAAAAAGGAAGAGGAAAAAAGAAGAAGAAAGAAACTGCCATTTTGAAGGTTCATACTTATCTATCTTGGATTGGGACATAAGGCTCGGTTTGGTTTGATTTATACTTATCTATCTTCCCTGAACTCCAAGTCAAATGTCGACAAAGGCTACAAGGAGAAAAATAGATGAACAAAAATGCATGCATATCCAATGTATATTCTACACCATATTACCTCTTCACTGTGAATACTAAAGACCAAATCTTCCCTTAAGAACTTTATATCCTTCAGATGCTTTACATATTTTCGAAGAAAGCCTATATGACTGGAACAAGAAAGAGAACTGATCAGCCTTCCAGAAATAGCATTAAAATAAATAGTAGAAAGCAAGGAGAAAACAATTTCTCTTTAACAAATATGCAAATAACTGCTACTTTGATTCATGCGAGAGAGTATGAAAAACAGTGAGAAGTTATAGATAATCTAACCACCTTTATGTTTCCAGGCAAACTATCCCAGGATACAAATGCCTCAAACTAGGAAATGGGTGTTGGAGAATCTCATTCGTAACATCAAGGAATATAAAGTCAGGAAATAATTTAGTTTGAGGGACAGGTACCGTAAAACCCACTTAATAATTAGCATAATGTGTTTTCTTGAGCTCAAGAAAATGCAACTTATTTCCTTCTCGTGAGGCGTCATCGATGCACACATTTGAATCTGTTAATGCAGTAACCAAGATAATAGAAAAAGTGATCTTGACCTTTTCCCATCAGGATGAGTAATGACAATGTCCAGATCCCCACAAGAGGCTTTTCCACGCCTGTATGATCCTCCACATACCACCATCACCTTCAGCACATAATTCAAAAATAAAAGAGGGGCCAACACATAGCGAGGAATGGCTCTTATAGGACAGTAGACGTAATTCAAAATTTCAGATCCATATCTTATTAGTTTGGACTAACATGACTTGGCCAAAGCAAAATAACATAAATCCAAGTGCGGAAACATGTCATGGATTTGGCAGCAGTATACCCTACATGGAGGGAAAGGGATGCAAGAATCTTCTCTGGAAAAAAGTGATATTCTATATCGTTCTCAATTCAGATTGTTGAGAATGATATAAGGTCCATTCCTGGAGGCAAGAAGGAAATAGTTATGTTGGTTGTTAAATATGGTTAGCTTGGAACATATCAAACAGAAGTCCTGAGTAATATTAGGTATCCCTTAACCATCAGTTCTAAAAGGGTGATACCTCAATTTCTACATAAAATCAAAATAACATCCATAGGGCCGCTACGTAAACAGAAAATTACCTCGATAGAAACAGTGCACTTAATTCCCATAAAGGACGAGCTCAGTTTCAGTTTAGGCACTTTCATAGGGTTTAGGGTGCACTTTCCTATTATAGTGTAGTGTACCCTAGGGTAGGTTAGGGTACACCCTAGGGTTTAGGCACTTTCATAGGGTTTAGGGTGCACTTTGCTATTATAGGGTAGGGTACCTTAGGGTAGGATACCCTAGGGTTTAGGCACTTTCATAGGGTTTTAGGGTGCATTTTTCTATTATAGGGTTTTAGGGGTTTAGATTTAGGGTTTTAGGCACTTTCATAGGGTATCCTAGGGTTTAGGTTTAGGCACTTTCATAGGGTTTTAGGGTGCACTTTCCTATTATAGGGTTTTAGTGTTTAGACACTTTTATAGGAGCAATTTTGAGAAAATATTCCGAAAATCCTTAATGGTGCATTTCCGTTTTTTTTGGAGTGCGCGGGAAGAGGGGGTCCAAAACAGGAGCTACACATAAAAACCCCTAGGTAAAACTGAAGATCAAGTGAAAACAGTTTGGTGCTTAACTAACAGTGCTAAAAAGCAATCATTTTTGGTGCTGAACATTTATTAAGTGCTCAGATCAAAGTTAATAACTACCTTCTAGTCACCACTGCTCAATTTTAGCATTTAGTGATGAGCCATGTTTAATGAGGTACATTTATTGCTAAATAATGTAATTTTCAAGGACCAAAGTGGGCAGCCTTAAGTGAAAATAAAGCAACTCAGAAACAATTTAATATGCCAAAAAATAGTTCTCACCCCAGGCAAAATTTCTTCTGCAGCATTCTGTAAAAGATGTTCCATCTCTTGTACCTGTGTAATCAACATGTGCATCACAACAAACTCTCAACTTCCAAACTTGCATAATGTAGAATGAAGGGAACAAAGGTCAGACCTCATGACGTGGAATCCTTGTTTTGATATCATCAAAATATTTCAACCCTAACCTCTGTGAATTTGTTAATGAATCCTCATTCTTCAGATCTTCCAGATTTCGATGTCCTTTCTCATAAAGTTTCAGAGCAGTGGCTGGACCAATGCCCCATACTTCCCCAAATAGACTTATTGTCCGCACCTATAAAAAGAGAACATAAAGACCAGTGAAAATTGAGCAATTTTTGGACCAGAACATCCTATTTACCTTAAATTAACTTAATCAATGGATTTCCTCTTTCATGCATCTAATATTTTAAAGGATGTTAGATATAATGTCCTCCCTTTGATCCAAATAACACATAAAGGGCTTGGCCATTAAGCTATGCGGCAACTAACAAGAAAATACATTGTCTATCTACAAATTCCACAATTAAAATCAAAATCAAAAGAAAGTGGACAACGCGTTGAACATCTGCACATCAATGATAAAAAATAAAATAGCAATAATGGGTAAAAGAAACTTTGGGTTTGATAAGAAGCTTTTCTACACCTTTTCATCTGTTTCAAAGTGCTCCAACTTAGAAAGCTTCCCAGTATTCACTATCTCCTGAATCTGCATGCAAACAGCACTGGCAACTTGAATCCAACGAAGGTGAACAGAGGGACAACTCCCATATGCAGCTAAGCTAAGCATATGAAATGAGGCACTCATAGTTAACATAGCAAAGTCCATAATCCAGTAAAAGAATAAATTTACCTTCAGACAAAAAAACCCATAAAGTTTCATAGAAAACAAAACCCAAAGGGATTATACTGAAAGAATAAGCATTATATAGTCACCCACACATAAAAATAAACTTCAGATTAGGCCTGTCAATGGACTGGATCCAATCCTGAAACAATTTGAAAGTTGACAGCCCTACTTCAGATGATATGAACGTTGAGAAGTAATCAACCACGCCAGGGCAACAATTTGAACGCTGTAACTTGAACTTAAATATGTTCACTCACATGATCCTGCATTGACTTTCCAATTGCAGGTAGGTTCTTAACGTGATCCACACTTTCAATTCTGAAGGGCAACTTCTCAATTACTGCAATGGCCTTAGAATAGCCGAAAGACCTCCGATCATCACCAAGTGCTACCACAGAAAAGGAGTTCTATTGCATGAGAATTCTGAAAGAGCTAGCTAGTAGCGTCAAACATGTTAACAAAGTTTAACATTGGCGAAAAGAAAAAAGAAAAGAGATCAAAATCCACCTCTATATATGTTCATAAGTTTCCCAAATATCTCAGTAATATTTTGGTTTTGATCAGGTGGGCTATATGGCAATGATGAGTCTGAAGTTCCAACCTGATTAGAAAATCATAGATCATTTATTACTTCAAGAAATACTCGGGACAAAAGCATAAGGAATTTAGGGCTGCAAATCATGTCTGAGAAAGAGAAAAACTAGACAAGAAAGCTCACAAGTTTCACAAGCAATCCAACAAATGGAAAAAAAATATTACAGTTTTATTTAGAGAATCAGGGGTAGTAGGACTGCTGTTAACAGGGACCAGAGGGGCGGACAAATCATCAGAACCAGTGTATGCATCATTATTAACAGCACTGGCTGTATCTTCTGAAGATACAGTTTTGTGGTATTCTGGAGAAGTTCTGATCCTTTTATGTTGGGATGTTTCAACATCACTGGAGTCATGTCCATCAGCACCTTTAGAGCCACTTTCCTCCAAAGATTTTTTTGATGAAGCTGCTGCTGCTCCTGACTTCAATGCTAGGACAAATGGAGCTTCAGATACTTTTTCTCCTATACTCAAACTGTCCTCCAGCCACTTGTAAAGTAGAACACTCTGCTAATAGCAACAAAACATTAAAGTTTAACACCTTAACAAATCTCTCTCTGAGAATAAGAAACCTCAAAATATCATTCCAAAAGTACACTTGATATGGAGCCTCAAGCCTCAACCCGACAGGATAGCCAATTAGTCACTCAGATATTGACTGTGAAAAAATCAGTAGCCAACCAATTTCAGGATGCACCAAACTTCCTCCAGAAAAACTATGATAAAACGAACTAGCAAGAGTTGGTTTAGAATAGTCCAGGCCTATGAAACGATTTCAGAAGCCTAGTTACATGGACTCTTGAAGATGTATATAGTACCTATCTAGGTCCTACATGTTTAGTTGAACATTTACCTAGAATGCCTATGTTGTAATTCTAATTTGCCATGAACTATACATAGAACTCCTATACCATGCGCCTATTTTGTAATTCTAATTTACCCTAAGGCGCCTCATACTCTTTGTTTCTCCTAGAAAATAAAAATATATACACTAGGAAATTTGAACAAGTTGGCATGTCCCATGTGGCCGTGTCCATGAGATGGCAATCAGATGAATATAAAACTTGAAACTTAAAAGCACCTGACACCCGTACACTCGCCATGTAACATAGGTTAAAAGTCCATTCATACAACACATGGGCTAAAACATCAAAAGGACTTTCCACCCATAAAGCCTTCATCAATTGCCACTAATACTCATGTAAAGCTGCAGCATAGAAATCTTCTCCACAATAATCAAAGCAGTGATTTACGCGTAGGGGAGTTAAAAGAATGGACTTACAAGACAACTTGCCTAGGTTGAATGAGTGCGACTAAGTTAACAGAGATTTTGGGCATGAAGTTAAGATGGTCAACCACTTCTCGTTTGAAGCGGTGCCAAGTATGATTAAGAAATTTTCATAAGGTTGGAACTGCATGCTAAAGCTATTAAGGCAACATCGATATATGATAACACCCCCGGTAGGAAGAACTTGAAATCAAACTGTCGGGAGATTGAGTTCTAATGGTAAGTTTCTTTTTCGAAGAAAGAAGTGGTGCATGTAAGTTCCTCATACGTCAGTGATTTGTTTGGTCTAGGGAGTGAGAAAAGAAAGAAAGGAATGTGGTATGTCATGTGGGTGAGAAAAGGAAACAAAAGGAATGATTGGCATTTCTCTCCATCGTAATGGGGAAAAATAAAGCAAAGTATGAGAGACAGGGAATAAAGCCACAAAGGTTACATTTCTTACTTCTTACTGCAATTGTAATCCAGGTATCTTGGAAACCACAACCAGTCAACTTAGTTACTCACCAAAACTCAACCTTTTCTTTTTTGATAAACAGAACTGGTTAAACAAAAGAGTTCTCCCTCTTCCCACCTCTCTCACCATTTTACCTAATTTTCAATCCAAACATGAGAGTGTGTTCATCTATCACCAAATTACTCCCCCCAAATATTGCCACTAAAGATATGTTGCAACCACAAAATAATTCAAGAATAAGGAGTTAAAAGCTCAAATTAGTGCGTGTTAAGGAATAAAGAACAATAGGAGATGCCAACAGCAATCCTTTACAAAAATACACGGGTGTTGTTCTCCTTAGCTTTTTGTGTTGGCTTTTGGCTTTTTTGGTTTTGTTCTTATTCAAACTTTTATCGCGTATTCGTGTTTGTTAGTTTTGCACAAACTTTTGTATTTTATTGATTCGTCCAATGAATCGGAAAAGTAAAAAAAAAAATTGACTTTTACCCGATATTTTTTGCAAATATCCGAGAAAAAACCTAAAAAGCCCAGAAAGAGTTATGGCAAAACCAACGGAAAAAAAATTTGAATAAGGACAAAACAAGAAGAAAATAAAAGAGCCCAAAAACTATAAGAGGAACGGGGAGAGAGAGAGAGAAGCTGACTCCTTTGAAGCGGGAGAGACGTTCTCGACCAATTTGCTTAAGAACAGAGTCTGAATTCATAGCAAAAACATGAGTGACCTTCTTCGACAGCCGGTCTTCAATGCTAGCCCCCATTTGCTCCAATTTCTGCTTCCATATCTTCACAACACCAAAGCCAAAAAAAAACAAATAGAAATAGTTTGAATCAGAAACAAAATAAAAGAGACAGAAAGAATACATACTTGTAATCGACGAGGCTGGACACCGGTTTCGGCCAGAAAGACTGCCATCCCGGCGAACATCCCGTCAGGGTCGGACGGCGGTGATTGCTTCTTCGTTCGCTTTGGCGCCATTTCTAGCTTTCAGTTCAGTGTTTCTTGTTTTTCTTCTTCTTCTACAAGCGGCCAGAACTCCGGAAAAGACGAACTTACCCCTCGTTTTAAAACCAAACTACCGTGAGTACTTATTATCAGACGCGCTCGTGTTTATTTTCACCACTACGCCTACAAGTACAAGGAATGTTTTTTTTTGTTTTTTTAACCACCCACCACTAGACTACTAGAGTGGATCAAATTTTGTGTACATCAAATATACATTAGATTATGTGTGACACTCACTTTGACATATCACAAAAATGATCTAAACTGCTAAATCTGTTTAAAATATTATTTTGATGAACTTTAAAAAATGCAGCCCATTTGAATATCAGTAAAGGCTTATCAATTTCTAATTTTTTTCCTTGCGGATTCAAGGATGAGAAATTAATATAAAGTATTTACCAATTTCCGCAACGCTAATTATTTGTGTGAGATCTCAAGATTAATCCCGCAAAATTCGATGTAGACCAAACGATGTACCCATCGTTTTTTGAACAGTTTTGCTGCTCAAATAGCTGATACACCCAGAGCTTGCACATATGTTTTTTGTGAGACTCACCTTGAGTCCTGCAAAGAGAATTTGAAATGCTTATTTTTTTGAAAATAATTTTTTAAGGGTTCTTGAAATAACTTAGCTCAATCAGACATTGGTAGGTACTGATATCAGATCGAGCTAAATTAATACCAAAATGTTTAAAAAAATAAACAATTCGGATCATCTTTGCAGAACTCGAGATAGGCGGAAAAAAAAACATACATGCAAGAAATGTGTGGATCATTTGTGTTGAAGTGTGGACAAGGTTTCGTCCCGTTGACGTAAAAGGACGGATATAACCTCGCGAACAAACGTGCTCGCTGTGATGAAATAATAACACTGGAACCCTACCTCCGTAAACCCTCTTCCATCCATTTCCTTCCTTGTTCTTCGCCGAAGCAGGGTTTAATTACAGGTTTCCTTAAACCCCCAAACCCAACGCCCATTCGCAACCTTCGCACATCGAATTACCGTTCCATCACAGCACAAATTCTGATGATTTTGCATCAGCGTTGCGTCTCAATGCTCCTCCTGTGCAGACAATCGTCTCCCCCAAGACTTTTCTCACCTCTAATAAGCCATTTTTCATCATCTCTTTCTTCTTCTTCTTATTCGCAATTGCGTTGGCTTAGACCACCGTGCCGGAGTAGAAATAGGTCATTTGCGACCTCTGCCGCAGCTGCAGCTGCGGAGGTCGGAGATAAAAGAGGAACGGACACGTTCTTCGCCGAAGAAAGTATTTCTTGGACATCACTCGGAGTGTCCGATCGGCTCTCTCGAGCTCTCAATAACGTCGGCCTCGATAGACCCTCTCTCGTTCAGGTACGCTAACCGGCCGCTGATTTTTATTGAGTTATGGTACAAATGCTTGTAGTAGGATATAGAAACAAAGAGAAGCACAGTTGATTTTGACGGTAACTTCTTTGTTGTGTGAATGAGCTAGAAAGCCAAAGAATTCGGCTTATTTAGATTTTAGGCATACCAAACACAGCCTAAGTCAATGACTTCATTATCGGATAACTCAAAGCTAATTAACTAATCCTTGTGTTCCAATCAATTTGGATCAGCAATGGCTTCACTTTTGGATGTTTCATGGAAATTAGATGGCTGTAAAGTGTTTGTTTTTAGTCTTAGTTTTGCGTGGTAATGAACTAGCATACATTTGCACAAGGAAATGGCTTTGGCCTTCACTCCAAAAAGATAATTTGGAGATTTGTAAAGAATTGCTGCAATAATGATAGTCTACAGAGGTCATCCTGTATGGAAAATGCTAATAATGCCCTCTGTATTATGTACTCATCCAATTCAAGTGATCGATTTTTGTAGTCAACTGACATCTGGTTGACAATAATGGATACGACTTTCCCTGAGATGTGAATATGCACCATTGACCCTTATGATATGTGAGTTTTTTTTTTTTTGAACGGCCTTATGATATGTGAGTACATGTGTCAGAGTTAACTTCAGATGCTTATTGGCATTATCGATTACGACTTGAGTATTCCATGCAATTCTCATGTTAATAGAAAACATGTTTGCCTCTGCTGCATCCCCTTCACTTTCTAGCTGTAGTGAGATAGTTGTTGAGATATTTTTGTTTGCATTTCAGGCATCTTGTATACCATGTATTCTTTCTGGAAATGATGTAGTGGTCGCAGCAGAGACTGGTAGTGGTAAAACGCATGGTTACCTTGTTCCGCTGATGGAGAAGTTGTGTACCATACCTGATAACTCCGTGAATTCAGCTGTGGATGGTGAAGTGAAGCTTCCTCATCGGCTATCTCTTGTTCTTTGCCCCAATGTCATGCTGTGTGAGCAAGTGGTTCGCATGGCCAACGGTCTTTGTGATGATGCTGGTGAACCACTTCTTAGGGTTGCTGCTGTTTGTGGGCGGCAGGTACTCTCAGTTTGATTTGATTTTCCTCACTCTGTTTGGAACCCGTGGAAAGAACGAGATAAGAAGGGAAAACAATGAGGAATGCAGGGAAAGTTAAACCATTTTATACAACTCTTTTCGTGTCTTTCTTCTCTCTTTCTTTAGGTTCCGAACAGGTGAAGAAGGAAAATAAACTATTTTACTCCCCCTTTTTCCTACCTCAGGTGCAAATATCATGACACATCATTTATCTGGTGCTGGTAGATTTTTTTTTTTCCATTGTGTTAGTAGAGGAGTATGATGTTTTCCTTTTTTTCCCAATAGCATCTGGGCGAAAACCTTATAGGATTCATCATTCATCTCCTACTTGTGGCAATTTGATGTTCCAGGGGTGGCCAGTTGACGCACCAGATATAATTGTATCAACCCCAGTTGCTCTTCTAAATTACCTGCGTGCAATCGACACAGAGAAGCGTCGTCATGCTGATATCTTACGTGGTGTCAAATATGTGGTAATTCTTCCTCCACCACTCTGTTTATTTTCTCTGGCTGCTGTGAAAATTCACAACAACATGCTAATTTGTTCAACACTGATAGGTGTTTGATGAAGCTGATATGTTGCTCTGTGGGAGCTTTCAGAACCAAGTTATCCGTCTTATAAACCTGTTTCGTTTTGACGAAAAGCTGTTGTCTCGCGCTACAAAATCAGTAGTTGAGAAGCCAGAGGACTCCTGTTCTGATTCTCTTATTTCTAGTGAATTTCAAGATGACAAGGACCTTCAGACTGATCTCAACCTACCAGAGGAGGAAGGTGCTGAGGATGATACTGTTCTTGAAGAGTTAACAGAAGGGGTAGATGCTGAGGGCACTAAGAGAAAAGACTGGAGAAGGGTGAGAAAAATTTATGAGCGGAGTAAGCAATATATTTTTGTGGCAGCCACGCTTCCTGTAAATGGGAAGAAAACTGCTGGGGGAGTGTTGAAACGGATGTTTCCCGAAGCCAGTTGGGTTAGTGGACATTATCTCCATCATCACAATCCTAGGTGCCCCCTTATATCCTGTTTACCTGTAGTTTATTTTTCATGATTTTGCTAGTTTGATGTTTTGTCATGTTGCTTTGCTTCTTGACTTCATGAACCTCTTTCATAATTGGCTTGCTGAGGCTTCTTATAATTCCCGGCATTTCAATTTCAGGACCAGTACGATTACTTGGCCAGAAAGTCCATTTTGATTAGCTATTCACTGCTCAAAAGAACAGTGTATATGTTCACGTCTCGACTTAAAATTAAAAAGGCTATTTTCCTCACAAGTGTTCCACTTCAGAATATGCAATGCTTGATGGCTGATGTCCAATAGTAGTGTATCTGTTGCTTAGAGCTGCTGTAGTTCTTCCACATGTACACACATGTAAAAACAATTGTTTCATTATGTACGCTTTTCACTTGCGTCAGTAAGAAACTGCTACCAGTTTCACTCTGGCATCCTGTTATAGATTATTTCTGTACCCATTTTTAATCTACTTCGCCCTTCATTAGCCAAACCTATTGAAAATGAAGCTCTGTGATTGGTTGGATCAATTGCAAAGTAGTTAGAGAGAAACTTAAGTAGATAAGGTGTGAGGAAAGTCATAAGACATGGTTTCACCTTAAAATGTTTTCTCTGGTTAAAACTTGGCAACATCATCGGCAATGAAGAGCTTTTACTGTTACTTTCTTCTTCTTACCTGGGTATATGGTATGCTGGTATGCCTGACAATGTAGTGAAGTATTGTTCTCTCTGATGTTGGTAATTTGACATTTTGACATGTTTTTTCGATTTGATGATGCAACTGTTAGCCTTAAGATGCAAACCATTTGATTATGCACTCATCTTCAAAAGCTATAATCATGGTTATGTTTTATTACTCATATAGGTTTCTCTGTTTCCTGTTTCAGGTTGGAGCAAAAGTGGATTGAGGTTACGGTTGATACGCAGGTGGATGTTCTCATAGATTCTGTAAAACAAGGATTCAGATCCAAAGAGTTAGATTCTGCTGCTGGATTAAGTCGAACAATGGTATTTGCAAACACTGTTGAGGCTGTTGAAGCAGTGTCTAAGATCTTAGCGACATCTGGGATTGAATGCTTCCGTTACCACAGTGATACCTCTTTGGAAGAGCGTACACAGAACTTGGTTGATTTCCAACAAAAAGGTGGTATTCTTGTGTGCACTGATGCTGCTGCACGTGGACTTGACGTAACAAATGTTTCACATGTCATTCAGGTACTACTTCCAAATCCATTATGTTCATGCTTTTAGCATTGACTCCTTGGTCCGGATTTGTCCATGTGTAGACTTAGATACATGTAATTCTCGCTTTTTATAATTCATCTGATTTTCAGGCCCAAGGACACCTTGGCATGGGTAAATATCACATTTCTAGATAGTTGATCCATTTATTTCGGATAAGATAGTTCTTTCGAACTAACGTAAACCTTTTATGGAAAGAAGGGAGTCTTATGCGTAGTTTCATGCTGAACTCTGTTGGTTGAATGTACTTGTGGGTGCGTGTCCAATTAGAAAAGGACACATACGTCGTATTCGTACCATAATCCATATGTGAAATCCGAGATGGATACTTCACAAATATAGAAGAGTTCAGAGACCATAGAAGGGAAATTTTGATTTCCATTGGGAAAATGGACGAAATTATTGATTAAAAGTTTCTGCTAAAATCTGCACGTTGAGAGCTTATTTAGGAGGTTTATGCCACTGACTCCCCACCACTGCAGCCCCCTCCTTCGTGGCACAAACTTTTGTCAATGAACACATAGGAGTAGATACAAACTGGCCAATCATCTCTGTGATTTACCTAATTATCGCATATGAATATGTTTTTTGGATAATGAATGGAGATACTACTCTGGCAATGCTTGGGATTTGGCTTCGTTTTAAGTTATTCAAGGCTGCGGTAGTAGCAGTGAGGGAGGGGAATGCGGCAATGGAAAGGAGGGGGGAGGAGTGGCAGCAGCAGTAGTGACTGGCAAGGGGAACAGAAAAAAGTCGTTTTTGCCCATATGTTTAGCAATCTGTGAATAAGCTCTGAATATGCAGACTTCGAAAAAATTCAATTACTGGATTTTTGATGAAATAGATTCTTGCATTTTGAGTTTAGTAAAAGATAGCACCAGGGACCAGGGTTAAAATCTGCTTCTGTTCTCACTTTTGCCACGCTTTCTTCTTTTCAGCTTGCTGTTTTGCACATAACATGGTCAATGTTTTCATGGATTTTTAACTCTCTGTAGCTTGTGATATGTTTTCCAGGCAGAATTTGCCACGTCTGCTGTAGATTTCTTGCATAGGGTTGGGCGGACTGCTAGAGCAGGTCAGCCT
>JAOTQK010000004.1:13661820-13675871 GCA_025642025.1 Rhododendron ferrugineum
ACTTTCCAAGTTACACTCTTCAGTGTTGATCATCTTATTTGAACTTTACATATTCTGATGATTTTCATTTCGCAAATTTGTACTTCACGGTTCCTAATCAAGACAATTAATTAACATAAAATCACTATACCGATTTGTTTGGCTCCTCTCTTAGAAATATTCTCTCTAAAATTTTTGACGGTTTCGTCATTCATGTTTTTTCGTCTTTAGTGAATTTTTATCAAATTGTTTACTTTCATTTTACTTTTTAAATGTATATAGCGTACTTCTATTTAAAAAGTGAAAGAATTTTTTAAAGTACTTAAAAAAAATTAACTAAAAACGGAAAAATCGCAAACCTATAAAATTATCTAAAAAATCACAACCAAACAAGGTCTTAGGCAAATTTAATTTCCTACGAACATACGTCAGTAGTCCTCCGTATATTCCTCAGTCCGGATACCTCATCTGAATCTCTCTCCCGCCATGAACGCCCTCTCCACTCTCTCTCCTCCGCACATCTCCGCATTCCATCCCAGCAAAACCTCTCCATTTCTCCACCCGGCCAAAACCCCTACTCAAACTATAGTAGAGCCTCTACTAGGGTTTTGCTCCCTCAAACCCCTCCGCACATCGACTCCAAACCACTCGCCGCACTTTCCGGCCTCCTACAAGTTCCCGAGGTCTCTCTTTCCCTCGGAGCCTCAACTTTCCGATGACTTCGAGGACGAGGACGACGACGACGAGGAAGCTGCCGATGAGTACGATGACGTGCCCGGCGAGGTTCTGGACGGTGGCGAGCTGAGCGAAGAGGATGAAGTGGAAAGTGCAGTTGATGACGATGACGATGATGGTGCATTGGAAGGGAAACCTGTGTTTGAGGAATTCAAGTGGCAGAGAGTCGAGAGGGTACTTAATGAAGTTAGAGAATTCGGTGAAGAGATCATCGACGTGGATGAACTCGCTTCCATTTACAATTTCCGAATTGATAAATTTCAGGTCATTTTTACTTTCTGATGGCAACATCTAACCATTTCGTAGAAGGCTAGTTGAATCTTGAAGGGCTAGTGTTCTTAGGCGTAGCATCTCCTTGACGTTGAGGCAAATTTTCAAGTACCTCTTCACAAGAACTAGAAGTTCATCAACGTGATGTACACCCTTTACTTTTCATGAGATTTCCAATTAATTGCAAATAATTAAGGCACCTACTCTCAAGAGAAACACAAAAAATTATAGACTTTGTTGAACTTGAGCAAGTATCTGCCAGTGTCTCTTTCTTTAGGGAGAATTCCTACTATGCTTGTCATCCTTCAAGATCATCAAAGAATGTAATGAAGTGTACAAAGAGCTTTTCTTGCTCTTTTAATCTCAACTTATGCGTATGTGACATGAAGAGTCCTAGTTAGAATGAAAACATCTGAGCCAAGAAGAGTGACATTTTTAATGCAAGTGGCCTTGTTGATGATAACTGAGTAGTCATCCGCTCTGGGGCTGCATTTGTATTGCATAGTGCATACGCCTTCCAGTTTAGCCACTACCACACAGCTTAGTAAGTGAAGTAGCATTGCATTATGTACTTTGAACCAAGAGCAATAAGTAATTTAGAAATCAAGAAAAATACTTCCCTAAAGTTCCGAAAACTGAGCCCACTTAGGACTTCGGATTGGAGGTCTTCTATGGCATTTTCCCTCGTTTCTATTTTTTTTAAGCTTTGCAGGTCTTGCTTGATCTTATCTGCCAATACTTGAGTTGTCGTCAGCTACTTTGGAATTACCTGGTAGGGTGGATCTTGCCAGCAATAGAAATTGAAACCAGATATATAAAAATTCAAGCTGTTCAACAGACGACGTCAACTCATAATACCATTTCGAGCTTCTTGGATCACATGACCTGCAAGAAAACTTGGGTCGCCGGTGTGGGGTCAGGAAACTCCCCTGCGATGCCTAAGGCCCTAAGTCAGTCGAGATTGTAGAAAAATAGATAAAGAAGAGCTCCAGGATTTCTCTAGAGAGAGAGTCTCTCCTACCTCAGTAGTTGAATGGAGTTGTGTTTATATAGCATCGGGAGGTGGAATCCCATTAGGATTTTGTCCCTTAGATTTAGGAATGTTGATAAGGCTGACACTAAGTGTAGGCCAATAGCTTTAGCCATCCCACTTTGAGGCCTTCCGCATGTAGGAGCCTCTTGAGTCTGTGGGCTGGTCGCCCATTCATTCCCATACAGCCATACCATACTCCTTGATCTGCCAGTGTCCGAGCAGGGGTCGTTGTCCGAGTAATTGTTGTAAGGGCTGTGGAGAAGTGTCCCACGAAGTCTCCTTTGTCCAATTCGTCCTTGGCCTATTCTCTGGCCCAAAAGGGGTCTAGTCGCCCTATTGGTGGGCCTCAGTGGCTTGGCTTCTCCACTATGCCTCTTTCTCATAAGCTGCTCGGCTACTCTTCTCGGCCATAAGGGCTATTGGAAATATCCTTGTTAGAGCTTGTCCCACATTGGTTGATTATAACCTCCAAGACTAGTATATGAGCCTGGGCGACCTCTCCACTCATTACCAATTGGTTTTGAGTTGGATGCTTCTACATATCAAAGCTAGGTTTTCGGAGGCTTTTGGACAAGACTCTCTTGATTGTTTGCCTTAAGTGCCCCTTGTTTCGTTGTTTGGTGTAGTCCATATGTTATGGATCTGTTGTTTATCTCTCCATGTGCGGGTCAGGGGTCGCACGTGCGGGGGAGTGTAAGAGTTATAACCTCCAAAACTAGTATACACTATATGAGCCTGGGCGGCCTCTCCACTTATTGTTAATTGGTTTGAGTTGGATGCTTCAACAATCCTCATCACTCTCCAACTTGCCAATTTGATGTGTATGTGTATATATGTATATTAGTGCAAATTGTGGTGTGTATATGTTGTCTGAAATTGTGGATTTTCTTTTATCTGCTTGACGTCTCAGCGATTGGCAATTCAAGCGTTCTTGAGAGGCTCGTCGGTTGTAGTGTCTGCACCTACAAGCAGTGGCAAGACTTTGATTGCTGAAGCTGCAGCAGTCGCAACTGTGGCCAGAGGAAAGAGACTATTCTATACTACTCCTCTTAAGGCATTATCAAATCAGAAATTCCGCGACTTCCGGTAACACTTTTTTCACTTTCATATGAAACGACAAAAAACAAAGATGTTACAGAAGTAGTTGTTGTTCATGAAACACTGCACGGACGAGAGGGCATCAAAATATATCTATTGTCCGTGTATCATTATGATTGGTTTCCGTTTACAGTGAGACATTTGGTGTTGGCAATGTTGGTCTTCTTACCGGTGATTCAGCTATCAACAAAGATGCTCAGGTTATAATCATGACCACTGAGATTCTGCGGAACATGATGTATCGGAGGCAAGTTAAAATGACTTTTGGATTCACTTCCACATTCTAACTTTACAGAACATAGTCATGCAACAAATCCAATGAGCTAAACTTTAAGGCTCTGTTTCAACAGATGTTGATTTAAGGTCCAATTTCTACAAAAGGAGGAGAACTATATATAAGTACTTGGCTTGTGAACCTAGAGTGAAACATAGGTTAGAGATAGAAGAGTTGCATTTTATTATGGTCACTTTAGATTTGACATGAAGGATTTCTATTTTCAAATAAAACCTACTAATTAGTCGTTTAAAATATGTCAAAAGCTCCTAAACTCGCTGTCAAATCCCATAAGTAGGATATTAAACCTATTTTGAGCTATCCCTACCGAACGATAAAATCAAATCCCTTGATTTGGAATCCACACCCATCTTAACAAAGCCTAATAGACTGTTCATAATTTATTTGGACAAAGCGTTATCTTTTGCTCTTAGCTTTTTTCCAATGCTGCCATGACATCAATAGAATTTGCTGCTATTGCATTTTTGTACGGGAAACCATTAGGGAATGCAAGAGGGTGCAGGCGGGGGCTACAACACACCCCAAATTTCAACTTACTCCCATTTTTCCCATGTAATTTTTGTTATTTATGCTAAAACTTAGTGTTTTGACCCCTTCAAAATCTTATAACTTTACTTTAGCCACTTCAAAATTGAATTTTTCCTGCCGCCGCCTTCTTGTACTCTAAACAATTTTACATTTGGCCACCGCTTTCTAAAAATTATGCGTCCACCACAATACCACATGATATTCACACTCCACTCTTGTCTGTCACACTCCCATTTTAGAGGCCAAACACATAAGGGAAATGTGGGAAGTGCCTAGTGACTGTGAATGTTATTTACTTAAAATTAATTCAATTGTGAACATGTCAATCCCTCATTATGTCAAGTACGCTATGATTGCTGTTCAAAAAAAGTATGCTATGATTTTGTAAGAGAGTTTCTTTGAATGTAAATGCTCTGTCTTGGCCTCAAAGCAACTGGTATGTGTTAATTATACATTCTCGCTGGATGAGTTGATTATTTAGATAGATGGTTATCATTTTCCCTGCAGTGTTGGGAGGGTTTCATCTGAAAGTGGGCTTTGTCATGGTGATGTGGTTGTTTTGGATGAAGTGCATTATCTAAGTGACATGTATCGGGGTACAGTTTGGGAAGAGATAGTGCGTACTTTCCTTTCTCTTAGTATTTCTGCTATAGTTTTTCATTTTTGTTTTACAGAATGCAGTCTATATGCCTAACTATTGTGCAAATTGTTTTCAAGGTTATTTATTGCCCCAAAGATGTACAACTCATATGTTTGTCTGCAACGGTTGCAAATCCGGATGAGTTAGCTGGTTGGATTGGTCAGGTAATATTGTTTTTTTTTTGTGTGTGGTAAATAATCAGGTAAGGTAAGGTAATATTGTTATCTTAAGTATCCTTTTGTCTGTCGTAAATCGTAGTATCCTATTTCCTACCGGTGAAGTCCTGGAGCAACAAATCAAACAGATCTGTACATAGTGTCAAGGATGCCTCTAACGTGCTTTCTAGTTGCCGATAATAAAAAAAAAAGTGCTTTCTTGATCCCATTTCGGTAAAACTAACATCTTCCTTAAAGATAATTCTCGTTCCTCTTGTTCAACTGTTTTTGGGCTCTTTTATGTTGTGAAAACTTGGAGAATGTATCAATAAATTAATTCACATTTCTTAGTTTTTCATGTGAATCATGTGATACTTCCTGTTTTACTATTTTGTTCGCATCTCAATGATAGCATTCTAAAAAGTCTTGGCATTCTTGATCTAACACGAGATGATTGAGCAGTGGACCTACATGTTCTTTTGCTTTTATTTCATAGATTCATGGTAAAACTGAGTTGGTGACATCATCCAAGCGTCCAGTTCCATTGATTTGGCTGTTCTCCACAAAGGGATCTTTGTTACCTCTTCTTGATGAGAAAGGAACAAGCATGAATAGGTAAAGTCCACCAATTATTTCAGCTTCGGTCATAGCCCATGTATTAAACAATGCCGTTCTTTCTTTTACTTTACTTTGTTTATCTAATTTTCTGTTTTTTGGAGAGCTATGATGCTTTCCATTTCAGAAAAAATATTGATCTTATTTTACCCATAATGCAATTAGAACATATTTGGATGTCATGATGTTGAAGGATCCCTCTTCTAGAAGGTCTCTCTAGATGAAGAGGCTTTCTGATGCACGCCATTAAATTATGAGAGCAGTATAAGGTCTTGTTCATGTCTCGTTGCAGAGATCGGGGGAAGGTGGTTCTGAATTTATTTCTTTCGTTATCCTACTTATCTTACTTGTGACTACCAGTGAACATAGAGTCCTTGGATGGTGTGATAATGGGAGATGAATTTTAAACGTTGAGATCCTCTTGGTTATATCTATATGAAGAACGCCGTGTTAAAGGCTGCAGGCGTATTAGTATTCCGTCTCCACATCTCATACGTGGGTCCTATGGTTGACAATCTTGATGAAAATGGACGTGTTTAGTTCGCCATTGTTAGACATCTTCTACAGTTCCTCTCCTTTCGTCTTTTCCTTACTTCTCACCCTTATACATGTTCGCAAATATTCTGGTATTGACAACTTGCAAATCTTATTTTGGATCAGGAAGCTGTCTCTGAACTATTTACAACATTATTCATCTGGAGTCACTCCAGACAAGGACGAGGGGTCTAGAAGGAGGTCTTCGAGAAAACGTGAAAGCAACATGAGCTACAGCACTCGTACTCATATGTATGGACAATCTTTATCAAAGAATGACATGACCTCCATTCGCCGCTCACAAGTATGGAACCAAGTGTTGTGTCTAACTAATTTACTAGTGTTGGCTGTTTTCCCACATTGAACAAGAATCGTTTTGTGGTATGCAGCGTAACCTCCTCAACGAATCACAACTAATTAAGTGACCCGCAATTGTTTCTAACTTTTCAGGTTCCTCAAGTTCTAGACACATTGGGCCACCTTCGCTCGAGGGATATGCTACCGGCAGTTTGGTTTATATTTAGTAGGAAAGGGTGTGATGCAGCTGTTCAGTATCTTGAAGATTGCAATCTCCTAGATGAGTGTGAGATGAGTGAGGTTGAATTGGCCTTGAAGAGGTTCCGAATTCAGTATCCTGATGCTGTTAAGGAGTCTTCTGTGAAAGGCCTTCTGCGAGGAGTTGCTGCGCACCATGCTGGGTGTCTTCCGCTTTGGAAGTCATTTATAGAGGAGCTGTTTCAACGAGGACTTGTGAAGGTTGTTTTTGCAACTGAAACACTTGCTGCTGGTATAAACATGCCTGCTAGGACGGCTGTTATTTCATCTCTTAGCAAAAGGAGCGAAAGTGGGCGTATTCAAGTAAGATCAAATGATTTGCTTCAAATGGCTGGGCGTGCTGGACGAAGAGGCATTGATGAAAGGGGTCATGTAGTTCTTGTGCAGACTCCCAATGAGGGGGCTGAAGAATGCTGCAAGCTTCTCTTTTCTGCACTTGAACCTCTGGTGTCACAGTTTTCCGCCTCATATGGGATGGTGTTAAATCTTCTTGCAGTACGTGCTTGGACCCTTCACAATTTTTTCTAATTTAAGTTGACAGCTTTCATTTGGGTTCTTTAGCGTAATTGCTTTGCAGGGTGGAAAAGTTACTCGGGGATCTAACGATGCAGATGGCATGAAAGTTTCCCAACCAGGACGAACTTTGGAAGAAGCAAGGAAGTTAGTTGAGCAGACCTTTGGGAACTACGTGGGTAGTAATGTTATGCTTGCTGCAAAAGAGGAGCTTAGTAAAATACAGAACGAGATTGAAAGGCTCAGTTTGGAAATCAGTGATGAAGCTATTGATAGAAAGAGTCAGAAACTGTTACCAGAGAGAGCATACAAGGAGATCGCTGACTTTCAGAAAGAACTAAGGGTACGTAGGTTTATAGTTTCATTTATCTTCCAGTCTTTGCAATTTAAAACTTTATCCTTAAGTTTGGATGGTTGTTGAAGATATACAGAGTAAATAATCAAGTTATCCCTCGCTCTAACAGTTTAAGCTTTTAGATGAGTTGGTGGTTAACAATCTAATATGGTCTCAGAGCAGGCAATATATCCTGTGTTTGAATCTCACCACCTACCTAATGTTAAAATATTTACCCGTGTTTGGCCCGCTTGTGGAAGAGATCCTGGCTACACGTGAGGGGGTGTGTTGAACATATGAATAATGAAGTTATCCCTCTCTCTAAGAGCTTAAGCTTTTCATGAGTTGGTAGTTAACAATCTAATATGCTTTGATACCATGTTAAAGCATCCACCTCAAAACCAATTGGCTTTGAGTACAGAGGCCGCCCAAGCTAAAATACTAGTAGTTTGGAGGTTATAATTAACCAATGTGGGACAAGCTCTAGCAATGGTTAATACCTTTTTGGTCATTCCTGCATATTGTTTTGCGTATTGAAAACCCACGTAATAAGTTGGAGAAAATGTTTTTGCCTAATTTATCATGATGTGGTTCAAAGCTGAAAGCATTCAAACTAAAGTTATGCCAATGTATTTTTTTCGTAATGTCTGTGTTATGGCTGCACATAACCCAGAACTGTTGTGAGAAAGTGCCTTTCGAGGTCTATGAACACATTATTTTCTGTAGAAGTTTCCTGCATGTTTGGTGTTAACCTGCCATTCAGTTTCTGTTTGCTTATTTCTATAAAACTAATGCCTTGTTTGGATGGTGTTTTGAAAATTTTTGGACTTGGTTTTTTGAGTAATGAGTCGAGATAATTGGAGATAGGGATAATGAGTGGAGAGAAATGAGAATAATGATTGAAGATATGGGTAATGAGTTGAGAGAGAAATAAAAGTAATGATTAGAAGTAGGGGTAATAAGTGCTTCGTGAGTTGAATTTTTTTTTCCAAAATGTCATCCAAACAAGGCATAAATTTTTCTACTTCGCTGTGGTGTTTAAACTTCCAACAAAATGTTTAACAGTCTAGAGAATGGTTTCGATTTTGCTTTTCCCCAGGATGAAAAACGTGTACGTAGTGAACTCAGGAGAAGGATGGAAAAAGAGAGAATATCTACTTTGAGACATCTTCTGGAGGAATTTACAGATGGACAGTTACCTTTCATGACTCTGCAGTACAGTGATGCTGAAGGTGTTCAACATTTAGTGTCAGCTGTTTATTTAGGGAAGGTTGATTCTCCAGATGGTTCAAAACTCAAGGACATGGTGAGTGATTTATGTACGTAAATAAATGTGCTTCTATTCCTCCCAGCTTTGAAACTTGATGTGGTTCGAGTAATGATTCACGAGTACTTTTCTGTTGTCAACTTAAAAGTGCTCTATTTGTTCATATCCGTTGTGAGATTGCATTTTTGTTGCTCTAGAAGAAGTATAAAACCTGTAGAGTTTCCGCATATGGAGATGTGCAAGACCTACATGTCTTCGTTTGGCGAATTGGGGAATGAAAGATGTAATCAACCCACGATTCTGTAGTGGAAATTTCCTTTTGTAACCTCTGAACCTGTTTCTACACTTGTCTACTCTATCACCAGTTCTTTCAAACAGACCAAAGGAACTGTGATTAGAATTGCTAAGCTATTTTTCAGTAGACTATAATGCGGATGAAGACACTTAAGAGGAATTGTAGGCATGTGTCAATTTGTTTCTGTTGTCGCATAAGGCATGCCGATGGTAATTGTGTTGGTGTGCTTTTAATATGCATTTTGGAGGCTGCTTTTGGTCTAGAAATTGAGAGGCTTATTAGTTGTTATGGAATAGTTTACTTGCTTGGGAAGTGGAGAGATTTGAAAAGATGTTTCCAGTGGAGTCATGTTCCTTTATGCTCGCATTTGCCGTTGCTGTAAAGCTGATGTAGCAGTCGGGGGTAGTGTGGTACATTATATTTCTACCGTATTTCTAGATTAAAGAGTTCCTCACATAGAAAATTAGCTATGAGAGCTTGCCAATTATTCTCCTGTTATGCCTTTTTTGAGTATAAGGTTCGTTTCTTTGTTAAAGCCTACAGAGTTGGGTTGAATAGTTGAGTGTCTACATAGGGGAGAGGAAAGAATGAAGAAATGGAAGTGGGGATGGGGATGGGGATGGGAAGTCTGTTTCTTTGGTTGCCTTTCCAATATTAGTTGAGTACTAATCAGATCTTCGCTCGTAGTGAATAAAAACTGACACGTATAGCTGACCTAAATATTTGGGAAGCACAGTTGCTCGTTGTGGTTCAATCAATTGTTGAAGAGACATTACTATCTCTCTTGAAAGTGGATGTCCTCTTATTGCTGACTAATGATTTAGGCCGAGTTGGGAAGTGTGGGTACCTTTCTCTTGATTTCCTCTTTGTTTGTTTTGTACCAGTGCTGTGCCTCAATACCTTTGGCATTATTCAATTCTTTTCTCCTCCACAAGATTTTCTGATCTAAGTTGGTATCCTTTACTCTCGTACAGTTGTGTATGGATGTTTCTAAACCTCAATGAAACTTAACCTCTTTTCATGTTTTGGATATAAGTTAGAATTTTCTTCAATCTATACCCACATTTATTCCTTTTGTTTGGATATCCAATTGATAAGCAATTACATATCTGTCATCTTTGTCAAATGCAGATGCATAAAAGAGAACTGGTTTTGCTATTTTGGTTTCACTATGATCTCCAGCTTGTACTTTTCTAGGCTGCTTGAAGTCTTAAATTCTGGTTTTTTCGGTCAGTTGCGGCTGGGTTTAAGCCCACATAGCGAGTTTGGTTAAACTATCAGAGGGATGATGGCTATTTACCTGTCCCTATATTTGTTCCATCTTCTGGAGCTGACTTGGGAATGAATCCAAAACCTAAGGAATTGGAGGAATCGAAGCAAACCGTGAAATCCCAAAATGGGAGAAATTCACTTTTTGTCTGAAAGTTTCCGTTGATGCAGTTTTCTCTCATAGCATGATGATTGTGAACCAAAGCCCGAACTTACATACCCTTACTGACATCATATTACATTATTAGTTTGTGGAAGTATCTCATGCATTGGTACGTCTTTGGGTTGCTATTTATTTGTTAACCAAGTAATCCTTCATCTGAAGCTTTGGTTATGGCTTGTCTTGATTCTTTGTTGATTAGGGTGTATTGAACTTCTACTCTTGCTAGAGTTGTCTTTCACCTCTTTTCCAAGTGGAGAGCAGAATTGAAATGTGTTTTTTCTTTCTCCTTCGTTACAGGTTTATGCGAATGATTCTTTTGCATTAAATGTAGTAGGCCCAGAATTCTACTCTGCTGACACTGAAAAGCGACAGAAAATCGAGTTATCTTATCATGTGGCCCTCGGTTCAGATAATTCTTGGTATCTTTTCACAGAGAAGTGGGTCAAAATGGTGTATAAAACAGGCTTCCCTAATGTTGCCTTGGCTCATGGTGATCCTTTGCCTCGAGAGACTATGAGGATGCTACTTGATAAAGAGGAAATGCAGTGGCAGAAACTAGTGAATTCTGAACTTGGTGATTTATGGTGCATGGATGGATCTCTAGACACGTGGTCTTGGAGCTTAAACGTGCCGGTGGTGAATAGTCTTTCCGAAGATGATGAGGTAATAAGCATAGTAGTGATGGCTTAATGCGTTACTTTTACCTTTTATGTTGCAGAAGTATGCTAGAATATTTATCTTCATTCAAGTCGTTGCGGCATATAGATGTTGTAGACACCCTAATTCGGCTTTGTAAATGTTTAAGCCATTTACAAGCCCTGCCTTGGGCGAATCCGATGATGAAGGGATTTCTCGTGTGTTTTGATTTGAAGAACGGAGGGTTTGTAGGGCTTTTGAAAGGTTGGAGTATCCCTTACGAGCGCTTAGGAAGCCCGTGTGCACCGTTAGAAAGTCTGTCCCCTTAGGAAGTGTCGGCCGTGACTCCGGAAGTTCCGGCTGCTAGATGTTTGTGCCAATCTCCAGTTAATCGTCCCCCTTCAACCACTTGAAGTCTTCACTGCTCAACTGATCTTCGTTCTTTTAATCCATAAAAGCCACAAAATCAAGCCCATTTCTTGATACTGAGCACTGAGGGATCAAGGTGGGATAGTCTCATAGTCCCATGAACTAGCCTCTTTTGCTTGTGTAAATGTGGAACAATGGCCGCTCCACGTTGCAGCAGCCGCTTGATGTTGGCCACTAGACCTTAAGTGCTGGCCACCAGATTAGAAGTGCAGGCCGCCAGATCTTATGTCGGCCACCAGTTGGTTATGCACCAGAACCTTCTGCTTTATCTATTTTGTGTTTATTCACTGTGTATTCCCATTCCCGGATCCCCCTTTTACTTTCCTGTCGTCACCTTTAATGGCTTAATTACTAGCGAAATTAATGAACCAACTGAAACATTTTATGTCAAACAACTAGAGGCCAACCGTTTAGTTGGGCGAATAGGGGTGCCTAAGACTTTCCCCTTGTCGTACCCTTGGCTCCTGAAACAAAACTCTGTGGTTTCTTGGTTCCTAAAACTAAGTGGCAACTCGAAACAGATCAAGTGTGCCGCAATGGGCACTTTTGATCTAGACACGCCGTAATGGGTGTCAAGAATTCCTCCGCAACGGGTGGGTATCCACAGATGCCAATGTAAATAGTGTATGAATATCCTTCTGAAAGCTCATTTGGCTTGGATCTTACGTTAAGTTGCAACCACCCTGTTAAAAGCTTTCCAAAAAAGCGTGTACATCGTACATTTGTGGCAGTGGAAGATGGTTTCTAGTATCTTACTTTTCCTCTTATAACTTATATTCTGATTAATGATGTTACTATGCTCAACTACACGCATAATTTGTAGTTCATTATAAGCTAGTATTAGAAATTGACAACTAATTAGAACATTTTTATGATTCAGTCATACAACAGCACACGCTAACACAGAAACACATAAAAAGTGGTTGGTCCCATGTGTTTAAATTTGGAAAGCTCAACATGGCGCCTCATTTCATGGTGGAGCCTGGCCTCAAGTCGTTAACACCGAGTAGTACTTCTAATCAATATGTCAGCATCCATTTAAAGTTACTCTTCCGTCTACCCTCTTCTTCTGTCTGCGATCTTCAGCATTTTTGTGATTCCGGTTCTGAGTTCTAATCGTTTGGGTCTTTAAGTTATTTTCCAGAGTTTTTGTTTTCTGCAGGGCATATGGTTGTTGTTTCTAAAATTTAAAAGCTTTTACCAAAAAATGAATTAGTGATTGACATACTTTTTTAATGTTAGGTGCAACAATTTTCGCAAGAGTACCATAGTGTACTAGAATGTTATAAGGACCAAAGGAATAAAGTTGCGCGCTTGAAGAAAAAGATCTCCCGCACAGAAGGCTTTAAAGAATATAAGAAGATTGTAGATATGGCGAAGTATAGTCGGGAAAAAATTCGACGCCTGGAGGCTAGATCAAAGCGCTTGATTAGTCGGATAGAGCAAATTGAGCCATCTGGCTGGAAGGAGTTTGTGAAGGTAATGGAGCAAAATTTTGAATTTATAATGTTTGCTGACATTTCAAAAACTTTATTTCTGATAGTAATTTTTGGTATAGGTGCATGTGACAGTTTAGCCCTTGATGTGCATTTGAACAATGTTATATTTACATTTGGTATGTTATTACTGCAAAGTACTGTGTATATCATTTACTTCTCCATACTTTTGAATCCGTAAATCGTCAATTTCTGTCAATGCGGGGTAAAAGGAGTACGGTGGTTCTATGTTATGGCTTAAGGAATGAACCAAGTATGTTATCTGGGTCTTTAGAAATACAGACTTTATCCCTTTAGGATGCCAGTATTTGTTATCTAGCAGTCTCTTGAACAGCATGCCAATCATTCTATTGTCAAATAATTCCAATAACATCCATTTGCGTGGTATGATCAAGATGGAGAACTGTTACTTTGCGTAAACAGGCTTAGGAGGTGAAGGACTAGTTGTAACAGAATAACCTGATAAAATTACTCGATTAAGCTGGGCACCTGGAGTTGTATAAATTTGGTTAAAAAGATTATGAAAATGTTTGCCAGGTTAGCAATGTCATACATGAAGCCAGGGCAATGGATATCAATACACGAATGCTATTTCCACTTGGTGAAACTGCAGCTGCAATTCGAGGAGAAAATGAACTCTGGCTTGCTATGGTTCTTCGAAATAAAATCTTGCTAGATCTAAAGCCTGCACAGCTTGCTGCTGTTTGTGGAAGTATAGTTTCTGAAGGGATTAAAGTTCGTCCTTCTAAAAATAACAGGTACCATCTTTGTTTCTAGATGTTGGGAACTTAATATTTTTGTTGCTTTTTCTGTGGGTGTATGCTGAGACTGCTCAGCTCCAAAGTATACTTGTTAGAACTTTCTGTGCAAAGTACACAATTTACTGGAAAGCTGGGGTATTTAGAAGTCTTATTGAAGTTGAATGAGTACACAGTCTTTGAATGGGTCCTTTTGTCTTTTTTATTGCATTTTCTGACTTAAAGAGTACCAAAAGTTGGAACTATGAAAGGGAATCAGACTTGCCGAAATCAAATAAGCCCTCTTACTAACGGTTGGTTTCCTAACTCGGGATGTTTGGAATTGATTTGAGCTGGGGGTTTAGTGTTGCCAATCATTTGACCATATACGAGGCGTCCTAGAGTTTCTTGGGTATCAGGCCACATGTTAAATCTCTTTTGTTTATACCAGCATCTATGGAAATGAAAATATGTG
>JAOTQK010000004.1:13783797-13800809 GCA_025642025.1 Rhododendron ferrugineum
AACTTTGATTTTGCTCATGCAAAATCATAAAAGGTTCCATTTTTTAAGTTCGTCTGGGTAAAACCTAAAAGCCGAGGCCAGCCTTAAATTTTCGAAAGGTTTATTTCATCTGATAGTAGGGTAGTGAGGTTTGATTCATACTAACAGTAACAATTTCTTGTTGCTACGCAAGATCACAAGCATTTGAATATAGTCTTGAGGAGTTTGAGCAGAGGAGAGTGGGAAAATAATGTCTTACGATACAAGACAGACAATAATTTGTATCCAAAAAACCTAATTAGATGACCTGGCCTTGGCCTTGACAACTAAGACAACACAAAATCTCAGGCTGCAAAAGTTTCACACGCTCCTACCAACATGACCCCGTAAAATCCTGGAAATCACCTTTGGAATTGGATTATACAGTCCAGAAAACGAAAAACCCTGATACGAAAGAATGATTGTGTTATTATCTAAAAACAAAAAACAAAAGAATGATACGAAAAACCCTGATATGAAAGAATGATTGTGTTTCTATCTAAAAAAGAAAAAGAAAAAACAAAAGAATGATATTGCTAGTACAATAATATAACCTCGTATGTATCTTGAAAATCCTAATGACAACTAAAAGTCCTGAAAAGAAGGCTCGTATAAAAGAATCAAAACTAGGATATGACACATCTAGTTTTACATCTTTTCTATCTGAAAATTGTTGAAAAAGAAAGGGAAAACGTATATACATATAAATTCTCCACATATCAATCCCTCCGAGGAGTTTTTGGCTTTGACCTCATCATACTGGCTCTCCTTGCTACATCCCAAGCCTTTTGAGGGGCAAAAACACCAGCTTTTTCAGCGAAAAAGGATTCATAACCCGGCGAATCAAAAGCAAAACCTGTGTGCTTGGATGTCTCCCTAGGCAGCCGTGCAACTGCAAAGCTCCTCTCCTCCTCCGGTGTGAGCTGATTGCCGATCCCCAGCAACCCTGCGCTGCTCGTATCAGGCTCGTGTCTGTGCATTTCTTGAATGATCTGGTAATCGTATGGGAAGAACCATCTCTGAATGCTGAAGCCAAATAACAAATAAAGAGGATTAACTTTGACAAAGATGTAAAAAGTAGGGCTCTGTTTGGAATTGGATTGCATTCGTTCAGTGAACATGGAAGAAATGCAAAAAGATAACAAAACAAAATGAAACCCTCATTGGTAGTCCTATCCATTTTAGGTTTCAACTTCTCTATTTTCTTTCCCCTTTCCTTAAATGCTGCCTTAGGATCTCCCAAAATGCAAGTCTTTCAACTCAGAGTCTCTAACCCTCAAGAGTACTTACGAATGTAGACAAAGTGGAATCACAAGGGTGAAACTTAAAGTAAATACTTTCCAATTTATATCTGAGAGCATTTTTTTTGTTCCACTAACACGTAAGAATCTCCAAAAGGAACCAATATTATGGTACTAAATTGAGCTATAGTGTGCAAAGCTACCAATGTACAATATTTCCCACACCGTTATGCCCTTGCCCATTTATGGTAACTAGAGATTACTTCAAGAAGGCAAGTCCCAGATCTTATTCTTACCCTTGATATAAGAAATCGCCAAGAAGTGCAACAATGGGAACAAGAAGAAGCATGACGTAGAAATAAACCGTGCTGATCAAGACGTAGAAGACAGAATAGATACCCTGCATTGAATGTAGAGGATAACAAAGTGAGGTTTTAAACTAAGGGCTCATTGGGTTACATTTTTTGACAAGACTATTTGGTAACTCTTGAGTTTCTTTAACAAAACCAACAAGCAATAAGCAATTGGCAGTCAAACGAGTTTACTTACTCCTAGTTTTGCATATTGCTTATTGCTTACTAGTTACTAAATACTAGTAACTAGTAAGCAAATAAGTAATGAGAATCAAACCGGCCCTAATTCAACAAGTGGTTGGCACAAAAAAGATGAAGACTTACCTTGGGAGTGTAAACACCTGAATATACAAGGATAAACATAAGCCACGCCAAAATGCTGCCTCCAATACTTATGTGATGCCACCTTGTAATTGTGTCACACATCAAAAGAATGCGCAAATTAACAGTTACTACTATACAGTTGAAGGCCATCGTGCTGACATCCCAGAGACCAAACATCTTGCCAGATGAATCGACACTGTTAGAACTTGAAGTGGCCACAAAAGTATACACAATTAGCGATTGGTAAAATGAAAACAAAGCCAAGGTCACCACAACTCTCTTTTTGAAGTAGGTATTTCTTATTCCCTCTTTGTACAACTCAGGGTACTTTCTGGAAAGAGATGCACTGACATCCTGCCAAAGACATAATTGAGCATTTAGTGCTGATTTACACTAACATTTGATGCATAAATACACAAAACAAAACAGTGGGCAAAAATACTCTTACTTGGTCTGCATAAATTAGGATTTCCAGAATAAGAACACTTAACCAAATGAACGACACAATCTCTAACAATAAATCGTATCCTTATTCTTGACACAAATTACAGAATAAATCTAAACTAAAGCAGAACTAATGCTAAATAAAGCGAAATTTGAGGAAGTATTGGACTAGAAAGAACCAAAATGAATTACAGAAATATCGTAACCCTCTTATATTAGATCATATATATAGAAAAATGGAATGCAGTACCTTCTCAAAAAGTCCAACCATAATCACAGGTAGGGCTGTGAAAATGACGTTATATAAAGATTGAAACCAATCATCATAAAATCTTTGCCCAGAAAATCCCGTATGGAAGGTGTACCAAAATTGAGTCAATGTGAATGTAAGATTCTTGTAGAAGAAGTATGTAACAACCTGCAGTAAAGAATTTTCAACCATTGAAAACAATAAAAATCCAGGCAGAGAATATGAGAGAATAAATACAAGCAAAATGGTACAAAAGTAGAACCTTGCATATTCTGAGGTATGACCATCGTCCATGCACAAGAAGTAAATCCGTAAGAAAGCGGAACTGAGCAATTGCAAAATCACTGGCCATAACTGCTTGCATTCCTTCTAGACCACTTATTCCAACACCAACATGAGCAGCTTGAATCATACTGACGTCATTAGCACCATCACCAATACTAAGTGTTATTTTTCGTGCACCTTTCTTGACAAGGCTTGTGACCTGGAAACAGTATCAAGTGTTTCAGATTTCAACCCAACATACATAAAACTCTAGCCAGTCAACTAAATAACAAATTCAAATGATAGTATGTCATAAAGTCAAGTAAAGGGCTTCTAAGGAAAACCCAAAAATGCTTGAGAGTTGAGATGTTTCCATCGACTTCGCTCAAGTGATGTTTGGCGTACGCCAAACGTATAAGATGACAATTCAAAATCCTGTTGGGAGTAGGCCAAAAAACGGGACATTAAACCTCAGAAGTTTTCCAAAATCAAATACAAATAGTATGTGGAATCATGGACCCAGTCCAATCAACTTTTTCAATTTCCTTAACAGCTCTCCTAATCTAAGACGTAATTGATTTCAAAAGGTTTCAATCAGCAATTGAAAAACTTTTTATATACTGAAGTACCCGTGGTTTATGAGTATAAGCCTCCATGAAACCAAACTCCCACCTTGGTTAGGAACAACAAATACATTGTCATTTCACTAAATAAAGCATTTGTGATCGTGGACCAAGTGATCAAGATTTTAAAAATTGTTTCTCGTCACCATTAATAGTAGGGCCATCATTGCTGTGGCAGTAACTATAAAGTGTTCATTTTTTGCTTTGAAAAACAAGCAGAAATTCAGGGTTTTAAATAAAGGCCATCACATATCGTCGGCTGTTCCACAACGGAATTTCGGACCTCCGATACCGTTATTTACTTACGTATAGCCCGATACGGCCCAGTATATGGCCGTATCACCGATACCGTTGCATTTTCCGATACCGCAATTTAAAACCCTGAAGCAGATCAAAAGTTTCTGCTTTGCAACATCATGGATAAGCTTAAACACAGAGTATACCCCAAACAACATATACGAGATCCTAAAGTCCGACGATAATTTAAATGTCACCAAAAAAATAATAGCATAAATTTTAAAAAGGCACAATAAGGAAGCTTACTTGTGCTTTCTGCAAAGGAGAAACTCGACAGCAAACGACGGAACTACAATTCAAGCTCAGATTTAGTAGCATTACTCGTAAACTCGGGTCTAGTGCATACATCAAACACTTCCCATCTATCACAAGTGCCAATTTTGGACCAGATGAAGTCTGCAAATAGTTCTGTGCTTCCTCGTGGCACTTCTTTAGCTGCTTTTTCACTGCCTCCCTCATATAGCGTGCAATCTCAACTTGGTCTCCCTGGCCATATAATGTATAGCAACTTTCAAACTAATACACTCTAAGCCTCTACAAATTGTTTTAATTTCCTTTCAATCAAACCCCATAAATTAATTCCTTACCCTTCTTTCAAGTTCTCGAATATCATCGGTTTCCGAACTAATAATGAACTGTTTCATGTCATTATTGATCAACTTGCATGCTGAGGCAAAGGAAAGGGAGAGTTTATTCAAGTTTTTGCAGATACAAAAGAGGAAACACAACATCAAGTAGGAAATATACGGAAAAGAAAATTGATTCAAAAACTCTCTTTTAACTACTAACCATAAGCTATATTAATGGCTGTTTCCATTTTGTCCCCTGTTAGAACCCAAATCTTGATTCCAGCTCTAGAAAGAGTCTCTATACAGGAAGGTACCCCTTCTTGAAGTTTGTCTTCTATAGCGGTGCACCCAATCAAAACAAGATCCTTCTCTATGAGTTCAGCAACCTGCACAAGTGTATGTGTGGTTTAAGGTAGTGATCACTATTTATTTTCCTGATGAGCAATTAACTATCAACGAGGATTGACATCTTTCTATCCTTCTATTTCTGAGATAGCAACTAACAACAGTAAACCAGATCATACAATTACGATAACAAACCCATTAATTCATTATATTTGAATTAACATATGAAGCTGCAACGGGAAATTCCTAGAAAATCTGGTAAACTTTACAGCACATTATCAAAAAGTTCAACTAGATTGGAATCCCTATGCAACAAAAGTAGTAAAAAAATGAATCTTGTTTGTGAAAAGCAATTAGTAGGAAGTAAAGATTCATCTGCATAAGATAAACCAGTAAACGAATGAATCATCTTATCGAGCTGAGGAAGCTTAGCGGCAGCCTGTAAAGCCCTAAAACTTGGCATATTTGTAATTTGACCTAGATTTGAATTGAGTTAATAGAAAATTCAGATCACAAATTCAACTAACCCATCTTCGTCCCCACATCCCACAAAACCAATTATTTGTATTACTAGTAGGGGTGATTTCGGTTCGGTTCAGTCCAAATATTTCTAGGACCGATCCCGACCGGAGTTGAGTTCGGTTCGGGGTGGGATTGGTCCGGTCGGGGATTTCGGTCCGCCCGAAATATAAAATTTCCATTTAATTTTAAGTGTATATATGTAAAATATATAGTCGTTCGGTTCGGTTCGGTCTGGCGAAAAATCCAAGAAACCGAGACCAAACTGATTTTGGTTCAGTTCGGTCGTCCGGTCCGGAAAAATTCCGCCATCACCCCGACCGAAAACCGAACCGATCGGTTGGTTTTTTCGGGGGTTTTCAGGTTTTTTCGGTCCATCGGTTTTTTAACACCCCTATTTATTAGCACAGTTGCAACAAGAAAATACAGACCTCGAAGTCAAGCTCAAACCGATCCTATGTTCCTCACCCTAGTTTTTACCCTAAAAGAAGAAGGTGAACAGGAAGCCTGAAAGTGCGCGATGTCACTCAACTAATAACAGCAACAAAGATTTTCGCACTTGCAAGGTCTACGCGGACACTACATGTATCTCTCATTTTTTCAAGGCATAGTTGTCAGTCCGTTTCCTTCATATTTAAGCATCGCTCAGGCAATCTCATGAATCGTGATAAGCTTACATCTAAGAAGGCATGGATACCAACATGGACATGTTTATAGACAAGGACACTGTAATTCTAAAAAAAATTGGGGCATGGACACGGCGAGCAGACAACAGAAAATACGTATGCATATATTGTATCAAATTGTTGTCCTTTCCCTTTATTGTTGAATATTAGGACTTAACGGAGGAGGTTGAATTTTGTTTATTTGCATGTTTTACCTTTATATTTTAAACATCATAATTTACCTATAAGGTTAAGTTTTCCAAATTTTACTGACCAACCGTGTCCCCAATGTGTCTTCTGCTTAAAATTAACTAAGTTAATTGGAGCCAACATGCCCATACGTGTCCAAGCCTGTCCCCAATGTCCAACTTGACATGTCAACAGTTAGGCATGTCGGTGCCTTATAGGCTTACATTTTGACTCCAAAATTTTCTGGCAAGATCTCCCTTCTTTTCTTTCACAATAATTTCAGCACTCCGCAAATGAGAGAGAAAGTCAGGAGGACAAGTATTATTTTACTCGAAATCAAAACTCTAGAATAACACTACCAGAATGATAATATGTACCAAGTACATTTCGAACATCCTATATTATGACATTCTTTTTAAAATAACAAATAGGAATCTTACTGCAGATTCACAACGCAAAATTCAACTTCCTTAGGTTATGATATGGTGGACCCTTTTTTTTTTGATAAATAAATAGATATATTAAGAAGAAGGCATAAAGGGAATTATGATATGGTGGACCTCAAATCGTAATTGTACCTCCATAAGAGATATTTAAGAAATGAAAAAGGTTCTTACGCATAGAATTTTCTTTTTCAATCACTTTCAACTTATTTCTAGACTATATACTAAGGTCAAAAAATGAAAGTAAGAAACCAACATGAATTCGAGCTTTTTCCACCACCGTGCCATTTACTTTTAACGACAATTATTCTTGAAGGCATTCAGTTATAAGTATTTCCATGGTACTAGTAGTTAACCTGCTGACCAACAATTGATACTTTACCGAAACTTTGAAATTTTGCTATGTATGGGGAAAAAGAGAATTAACATGGCCCAGTTAAACTCTGTGGCCCCATGCACTAGAAGCCAAATAAAATGGAAAGCTAAACAATCAACTTGAAGAAAAAAGGAGTCACACTGAAAATTAGAGGTTACTGAAAAAACAGACCTCAGACAAGAACTATATGTTTACACGATAAAGTAAACGCCAAAATTTTCAAAGGGTGAAAAAAATGACTAGAAAATAAGTAAAGAACACGCCGATAAAAAAAAAAGAGAGTAAAGAACACCTTTTGTTTATAATACCTCGTCCAATTTCCTCTCACGGTCGCGAAGAGAGGATTTTGCCTGAATAAATTTCTCATTCCAATTTTCATAGGTGTCAGAACTAATATCTCTATAGGCCAGGCAAAGGGTACGCAATCCTGCCGCTCCAAATTGTTCCAACTGTTCCCTGGTTGTTTTTCTAATATCATTGGTCCCATCGGCCAATCTTTCATATATCACAGTATCAGCACCCTGCAGAAGACATGTTCTGTCCAAGTGTAATTTTACTTCATGCCAAAATTTTCCATTCACCAAAAAAGACACAAAACCTATTACCTTACAGTACAATACAAGCCTGCCATCCAGGTACCGGCAAACAACAGACTGCCTCTTTCTTGTACTGGATACTCATTAAAATTTACAGTCAACATTAGCATCATCAGGCATGTAATAACAAATGATAAAACGAGCCAGAAGAATGTACCCACCTATTGAACTCAAGGACATTCAAGATTTCGTAAGGAACATCTTGGACCGTTCCCATCTTCTCAACATGTGATTCACGAACATAGATCAAAGTAGGTGTGCGCCTGAGAAAAATAAATCATTAGCTGCAAACCATGCAGACTCTTTCACTGCTAGAAATTCTCCTAATGAAGAAAGAGATGACACTGTAGTACAATTTTCTGTAGTTCCCTACGTAACTAAATCAAACAAAACTGACGAGGATCCAAGTTTAACCACTCGGTTTACATCCTAAGTAATTCCACTCTACCATGTACAACTATTTGATATAAACAAAAGGGTATCATATCAAAATGGGAATGAAAACAACTTGATAGTTAAAGAGAAAATGTAACAAGCCTACAAGCAATAGATATATAAATATAAAGACCTGTAAAAGAAGAAGCCAAAGTTCTTTGCTGCTGTAACCAAAGCAGCCTCATCTGGGGATGCAGCTTGATATCGAATTTTTTCTGGGGTCTCCTCACCTTCTGGCAGCACGGTATGGCATATAGCAAGGCATCTGAAGAATTCCTATAAACAAAATAAAAGCATTCACCATGAATTGCAAATTGCCTGTATAATTCAACACCAATTTTCAGTCTGCCTGCCTGCTGTGGCATGAGCATGCCACAGATCAAGCATACATACAACAGCCACTTTGAACAGATTCTAGCAGCTGTAGAGCTATATTAACACATTTTCCATGACGTACTGACAAAAATTTGACTTACACAATAAATCGCCATAGAAGAGACAGCTACAAACTATAACTTAAAAATTAGAAACCAGTCGTTCCCATGAGGCATGAACTATTTTAGTGTAAACTAGAATATTGGTTTGTGAATTATACTTCAAAGTATATACAAAAGAATTTTACCAAGGCAACCAAAGAAATAAAAAAAACACATACAATGCTTTGTTACATTAGCAAGCATTTCACAACCAACAGCTACTACCAGAATTATGTTCTACAAGATGTCCGTGTCTTCTTAATAATAGAAAACACTCAGATGTCTTGTTTTATTATCAGCAACCATCCTATTCATATAATTTGTTGTCACATGCTCTAACGGTTTTCAATCGAAAACTAACTACTGACATAAACCATGCTCTACATGTGAGAGTGTGTCATCAAAATTATAGGAAGTTCTACCACACTTCGTAACAGAATGGCAACGATAATCATAGCTTAGTCATTAAACACATCTACCTTGCACATATCAGGATTGGGTTCATTCCTCCAGGCACCTCGCATAATCCTGGCATCATCAAAGTTGAAACCCTTTTCACGTACTACGTTTGCTGATTTCCTAGCCTGAGAGAATTGAATGACAGCAGAATCATCCATGATGTCACATTAAGTTGTGCCAGTTTCCAAGTGATGGTGGCTTGGTTATACTTATACCTCGTCGACTTTCATGCCGTTCCTCTGTGCTCCTCCGACCTCAATCTCCGTAACACCAGTTCCATATACCTCTCCTCCAATCGAGCACTTAAAGAACTCCATCATGTTTCTAGTTAAGGTTCCAGTTTTATCAGAAAAGATATATTCCACCTGGCCAAAGGTACAATAAGTCATTGAAGGTGAAAAGTCAACTTTGAAAGTGGTACGAGACTAAATTGAAAAGGGCAAATTATGAAGATGACCCCAAATTTTGAAGAATAAACAAATCTCACAAGGTTGGTCCGAGAACTATAACCAAAATGGCAATTTTTTAAGAATCTTGACAGGAAGAAAGGGTAGAACTTGCAATCTATTGTTTGTAATCTCAGCAGGACAGTAGTTTACCTGTCCAAGTTCCTCATTCAGATTGGATGTTCGTGCCAAGGCAGGGGTGTTGGTTTCGAAGTGGTACATATGCAAATCATTGTTAATGTATTGAGTGGATTGTATAAATTTGACCATCTGAAAATAGAAGAAGAAAATTAACCCTTAAACCAAAGGAAAATGCATAGCTTGGAAAAACAAATAAGGCCGTATAGTACCAACCTCAACTGAGACATAAAGAGAAATGGGGATGATCGGAGAATACAGTGTAATAAGGGTAAACATATTTAAAAGACCAACCTGCAGAAGCAATAAATGTCGTCAGGAAAAAAAAAAACCTCAATCCAGAGGGGTACACTTATTGCAGCACAATAATAATACCAAAAATCTGTTGCTGGGGTTCATGTCTGCTGATAGATCTGGACCGTGAAGACCCAAGTAGAAATACTTGGGTTTTAAAAATAATCCACTGCAAGTTGAGAAGCATAAAGAATGTCATCGAAAAAGAAAATGCAAACAGTAGCTACTGCAATATGAAGAAAAGACTAGCTAATGGCACACCTTCCAAAGGCCCCAATGAGACACATACAGAAGAGAACTCCAAAAAGAGCGATTATAAGTCTATCAAGTTTCCTCTCTAGAGTACTTCTTTTGGAAGGAACATTCATGGAATTCATCATGACCTGCAATCCAATCAATTTTCATGATAACTTATAATGCTATTCAATACAAGCCACATTAAAAAGCAAGTGAAGAGATAAAGCTAGCAAGGAAGAAAACAAAGAACAAACGAGGAAGCAAATAACTTAATCTGGTGCACAACAATTTCTAGTGATATCGAGTAACTAACAGTCTAACTCTACGCCCGACACCAAGTCGCCAACAGATGGCATTAGTTATCTAAAAACCGTCTCCCGTGCAACCAGAGCACAATCAAGTTTAGCATTTCAAATGAAGGTATAGATATCTCCAAACCATAAACAGTTCTTGCGGAAATAACTCAACATGCAAAACCCAAAAGCAAAAGACAATGATTGCTACAAACTGAACTATTTAACCTTTGTTTCATGACCACTAAAAATAACAGCTCCGATTATGTACTCTGTGTTCCTGAGACTGCAACCCTGAAATATACAGAACCAGAATTAATCGGTACATCTGATATTAGATCCAACAATGAAACTTTAACAGAAAATTTGAAGGAACCGTACAAAATTAGCAGACCTATACTCAGTACTAAAAAATATTACTTGTACTTCATGTAAGTACATAAAGATCAAACCCAAGCGGGCAAGAGCACGTACGTATACCAACTCAAAGCAAACCAAAGTTTCAGTCAAATTTCAATTCAAATAGAAAAGAAACTTGAATACGACAGCGTATACATACATGGAAAACAAAACGAAAAAGGTCTTACTCGCAATAGCAGTTGATTTGGACTGAGGGGTAAAGTTTGATTTTCAATTATCAGATTGCCAGTGAATGTGTACAACGAATTATTTGGTTGTTCACACTGTACTTCACCTAAAATAACAGAAAAACAATCATAAGAACATACAATAAATAAAGACTAGTGGATCTTGCACGCATCATGATTTTATCTCTCTTATCTAAAGTTTTTGCCAAACCGGCCCCAACTCACCCCAAAGTTTGAGCCAGCACTCTAAATGTAAAATCTTATAACATCAACATTGAAAGAAAAAATGGTTACATCTAGTGCGAGGAAGAGGAGAAGTGAGTCGAAGGCCTCTATGAAGTACTAATATGAGTACTAACACTAGTACCAGTACACCACGGGTACGAATCTGAGGCAAAACCTTTATGGGAAAAAAAAAAGGGAATGGATATAGCCAAAGTTGTTGACAAAAAAATACTTCTGAATGGTAGTACTTGATAAATTATACCGAACGAAAAAGAAATTTCAAAACTAAGAAGTAGCTAAAGCAAGTACTAACTAAGAGTCTTGCTAAAACATCCAACTCAAAACAAATTGGCAATGAGTGGAGAGACCGCCCAGGCTTATATACTAGTTTTGGATGTTATAATTAACCAATGTGGAACAAGCTCTAACACACCCCAGACAAACAAAGGATCGATTACATTGGGACCAAAATGAAACGAGGTGCACTTAAGGCACAAACAATGGGGCAATCAATCAAGAGAATCTTGTCCAAAAGCCTCCTAAAGCCTAGCTCTGATACCATCTTAAAGCATCCAACTCAAAACCAATTGGCAATGAATGGAGAGGCCACCCAGGCTCATCTACTAGTTTTGGATGTTATAATTAACCCACGTGGGACATGCTCTATTAAGTTTCACATCAAAGTAAGTTAAGGATTCACACTGTAACCCAGATCCCAGAGTTCAAGCTAAAAGCAAGCTCCATTCAGCGGGCTTAATGTTGTTACATTACAAACTGAAGTTGAGTTCTAAAAGCGCCCCCACATGATGAGAGAATCCTAAGCTCTCTATGATTTGAAAATGTCCAGCGATACACCCTTCAATTGTTCTATTCATAAATTGACGCACTTCTATTTTTATTCTGCTACCCTTATACTTGTAAGAAAATTGTATGTGAGTACCCAATGCATGGCAAGATGTACCTGACCATACCCGCCACCCCAAAATAATAAACATCATACCCACAGCCACATAAGTGCCTAGTGCATACCCATAACGCACACGAGCCACGCCCAACAATGAAAAAGTAACAAAATAATCTTTTACGTAGTTCACGTACCCGGAGCGCCTACAATCGTACCATATCGTATGCACACCCAATACTCGTGTGGTCATTTTTAGGAGTATGTTCATTGAAGAGCCTTAAGGATATCCATTATCTAACAATTGCTCCTTAAAATTAACTACAATGAACCATGCTCAAAAGGTAAACCTTTGAATTCAGATGCTTTTTCAGGATTCACGTAATCCCAAGTCTTTTCCAATGCTTTTCTGATCTTCAAATTTGTTTCACCATCCAGATTTGCAGTCTGAAACGCAAGAAGTAAAAAGCAAGGATATTAATAGGCCCAGAGGGAGAGAGCATGTAGAAAACCATTTAACATCAACAAAATGTTTGATCCTTTCCAACGGAATCATGTCCAGTTCTCAAAGAGGAACAAAAGATTCGTAAAATGGGGAAAATGCAGCAATGAGTAGAAACCTCAACATAACAGACACCGTCTGCGTTTGCACCAGCGAGTAACAACAAGTCCGCAGGAAAGAATCCGTCTTGCTTAACCTGCAACCGTAGCAACATTGAAGTTCAGTATAAAACAATTCCAGTACAGCAGTACTAATAAATCACTCCTGTAAAATTTGGAAATCCAAAAATGAAGGAAAGATGGAACCTGAGGAGTATAACTGGAACAGTATTTCGTCTATGGAATACTGCTATACAATTTAACCACTGGTTGGAAATAATTCTATCATAGATGGTTGAAAGTTTGAAACCATTACAATGTTATCTGAGTGGGTAATATCTGCTTCACAAATGGTGAAAGCATGGCAGAAGCATTCATTCTCAGTCTACACAGGATGTACATTAACTATTGGTTATGAGTACGAGGGTAAAACAAAAAGAAGAAAGAAAGAAAAAAGAGAAAAGAACTAAAAGGTACGAACATGACTTGCACACAAGAAAATTGACAGTAGAAAAGAGATACAAATGGGTATTACAAGATGTGAAGACCAACAAAGAGGAGGGGGCTAATCTGCCCAGATGATATCAATGACATTGGAGGCCTTTTCAAGTTACGAATTAGAAATAGTCTCGTCATATAACAAACTGCTGAAAAATATAGATACAAAATCGTAGCACACTTACTTTGACAACGTCTCCAACCTGTAAATTCTTCCAGGGGACACTTACCCACCTTTGACCTTGCAGCATGTCCACAGAAGAATTATTTATTGCCTTATCATTTTGAAAGCGCTTCTGTTCCACATAATGGAGGAGAAAAAAACAGTAGAAAGTAAGGGCAATGAGCAATTTTCTGTTATCCATACTCTTGTGCAGATTAATGAAAGTTAGGACATATGACTTCCAGCTAAGCAAGCATTGTAGGCAATCAATTCTATATTCTTAAACCATTCCGTGGGGAGAAGATCACTACTTGGAAACTAGAAGCCAATGAGCGAATATAACTCACCCAATCTTCCCATGCCTCCTTCACAAGGGATACAAAAAGCACCATACTTAGGGGGAGCACATTTGTTATCGGAGATACAGGACTGCATGAAACAAAACTGATTAGGTGCAGGTGCAAAACAATGATTAAAACTACTTAAGCAAATCTCTTATCATCACAGCCACACATACATGTCAAGGGAAGAGCATGAAACAGTATATCAAAGCATGGCCGCATAAGCAGTAGCTTTTCTAGCATTCAAAGTTATCATGCACGCAAAAATACAAAAGAGGAACAAGTATATGCAGGGCAGAGCCAGGATCTCTATCCCTTCATTGAAAATATGTACCCTCCTTGTTATACATTCTTTCCTTTCGTGTGTAATTCATAATATAAAATTCTTATGTCCTTTTCTTTTAGTTAACTACAATCAAGAAAACATAAGAAAAAAAATTAAAGAGCAAGGTAAATTTATATGAAATGAAGACCAAACTTGGTTTTAAAAATAATTTCAAAGACCAATGTCCTGGTTGTATCATCACCAATTAAACAAACATGAGTTTTACTGAAATATATACTAAACCAAGCCCTAGCATACCTCTGCTTCGCGCTAGATGCGAAATCAAGCCCAACCACCGAAGGGTGAGTGGAGCTCATAGGTGGGGAAAGGAATTCAGCGAGCAAAGTAGAAAACAAGACAAGAGACGCAGACAATACATAGGCTAGGAAACAAAATGCATGGCCAAAAGACACGGTTGTAGTTAAACAGATTCAGCAATAGAAACCTTTCCACACTAGCAGCAATCGGAGGAGCTCCACGGAGGGGAAAAGAGAAAGCGGAAAACACTAGAGACGCACATAACATGCATAAGGAGAGACAAGAAATGCATCGCAGAAAGAGCCAGGCGTGGATAGATGCATTTGTCAATAGAAGGCCTATAATCAATGATAGAGCTCCACAGGTGGGGAGAAGGAAAACGTAAGCAATTAGGAATACAAGATACACATTATAGGTAGTTTAAAATGGACAAGGGAAAAGGCATTGAAGAAAAATAAATGACACAAACGTAGCTAAAGACAAGCCCCAGCTGAAATCCCAAGAAGGAAAAAAATCCGTCCTCAATACTATCACATTCACTGAATTATTCAACCGAGCCTTGTGTCCCAATCGATTGGGGTAGGCTACATGAATCCTATTTTTCCATTGAGCTATGTCCAGACTCCAGGGCTACCTGTTCACTTAGATTTTAGCAAGCCCAAATCCTTTCGTTTCACGGCATCTAAAGACAATTTATGTCTTCCTCTTCCCATCACCCTACTATCCACTACTATCATGTCACTCTTCTTGACTACTGCAGCTGCAGGTCTACGGTAAATATGAAGACTCCAGTACTTAAAAAAGCTTCAACTACTGAGAAAAGAGGAAACGAAGCACATATGATGCACAAAAAAGAAAATAAACAATTCAAACAAAAAGAAACGGAAAAAAGCTAGGAAGTTGGAGATTATGAATTGCTCCAGTGGACTCTAAAAAGCACAACACATCTCACGTGCCGTTGCTCTACTCCCCTCAGGTTTCGTTATCCGCAAGATTAATCTGTAAGCCTTGCAGTACCAGATATAGTGGGGCATAACTTTATGTTACATGGATCCTTCATTTTGGCTCATGTACCCTTATCGATGTGTCCGACACCCGTATCCTTTTGGGCACTCGGATCCTCTAATTGTTAAGATACTTACAGAAAAGGAATATCAAATTAGCTAGAAAAGCGGTATTTCGAGTATTTCACATTGACAGGAAATAGGGAAATAGCAAAAACATAATTTTCTTAACCCTTTATTGTTTAAATACATTTGTAGACAAAGTTTATGGTACATAATCTGAGAGAATTATGCAATATATAACACAAACAAGAGTTCAGGACGTGTCCCCTTACCCGTACCCAAGTTGGAGACACATATCCACGTATCCTAAGATTTAAGTTTAGAAAGGTCCGACGCTTGGCCTTGCACCCGCACCCGAGTCCATGTAACATAGGGCATAAGTAAACCTATGGTTGGAGAATCTTGCTCCACACCTCCCACCAACTTCCCTTGCCCCAAGAGAAACAAAAACTCCCAACAAACCCCCGTGTGCAACAACAATTCTCTACAAGTGGAAGTGAATTGACCAAACTTTGCAGACAAATGTGTCCATTGACACAGGCACGGCTGGTCGCAATAGCTAAAGCTATCATCAACTAAGTTTTCACAAGGCACATTATCAGACAGCCAATCCTGAAGCATGCTGTTTTGCAGTGTCATTCTAGTAGCTCTACTGAATGCTTTGAGAAAATGGAGGGAAAAAATAGCTCTTATTTTACTTGCCGTACCTGACTGGTGTGCTCGATAAAATTGAGATCGTGAGAAAGTAGAGATTAGCCACCCGCCTGAACTGTCAGAGGAAAAACAAGAACCTTTTTTCACAAAAGAAAAAGTAGAGAAGGTGGGTGTGGGGGGGTGTGAACCAGAAGTAAACACTGTCAATATCAACAAAGTTCAATTTAAAAATAAAATTTCCTGCTTGTATCACCTCTGATTCCATAGTTTCCAAATGGAAGTAGAAAATGCAACTAAACAAAGATGTACACACACTCAAAAATTTCAAAGGAATTCCAGCTCTTAACCAAAAATTCAAACTCCAACAATTTCTAGAAATGGTTTTCTTTCTTCAAATTAAAAGGATTCTGATCTTTTCGAGTTTTCAGAAGTTTCACCACCATTTCCAAATTAGAAAATAGAAATCCAGGTAAAATTCCAAACTAAAAATAGAGGGGAAATTTCCCAACGAGTAAAACCTATAACTAATATTTCAAACATCAATGCATCATAAAATACTATGGTTTGGGTTCTTTGTAACAATGAACAGACCGGCTACAATTCATCAACTCTGAACCGAACCAAAAACAACCAGATTAATTTAGCAGTCTGATCAAAGGTTACAATAATATCCCAACAATTCAATAGGGACTAATTGCAAGATAATCAATCATCACTTCTATTGCTCGGAGGTAGAGAACAAGTTTACCTGTTCAAACAGCCCCTTCGGTAAAAAAGTAAGAATGTTGTACTTCGTAGTCGATATAGAATTTCCCTGAAACAATAAATCCAAATTCCAGTCAAAATCCCAATAAATCCAAGTAGTTCTTTTTCCCTTGAGAGATAAGCAAATCCAACTAAATGTACAAGCAATAAACACCATGAAGAGGAGAGTTAATTGGTATAACTAAAAAACGTGGTACGAAACATAAAAAATAAATAAATAAAAAGTTCTCGTACAATGGGAATAATGATTTACAATAGGCACTCCAATAGCTAACTTTCAATAACTTAACAGCCTCTACTAATCAACAATTTCTTGCTCAACCAACTTCATTCA
>JAOTQK010000004.1:13945849-13965421 GCA_025642025.1 Rhododendron ferrugineum
GTCCTCAGAGAACATATCTCCCCTCAAAGAAGACGGAAAACATAAACATTTCCTTGATGATGCAACAGTTAAGACGATGCCCATTCTCACCCTTGTCCATGTGATCCGTGATTCATTCACCAATTACTAGGCTTACTTTAGTGACTTGGATAAACTTACCTTATATCGGAAGGATATCCTCAAATCTGGTACATTTGACTGGTGAATATCATTTCCTTCAGGACCACTCTTGAAATATTTGCTACCGAGCCAATGCAGCTAAGTATTACAAAATAAAATTCAGTCAATAAGATGATGATTCAGACAACAAAACTTCAAACTTTTGACAAGATGCAGCAACCATGGGAAAGCATACCTACTTAAGCAAACTCCACTCCAGTGAAACAGGAAAATTTAATATTGGAACTTAATACTGAATGGCAAAATGAAAATACTAGCATCTTTGCAGTAAGTCAAACTATAATCAATGCTGAATTTAATACTTAAAAAGAAAATCATAAAAGTACACAGCACACATAAAGACCCTATCCATAGCATTCTTGAACATAAAAAATGCTCACCTCGAGGCTGTGGAATTTCACCAAAATTTTTACCTTAGTTGCATGAAGCGGGAGCAGGGGATCCAGAGGATATAGCATAATATAATGGTTGGGATCATTATAGGAGCGTGCGTGTATATGTATATATATCGATAAAAATTATAAATACTCCAAAAATATTACTTTTTGGTTAGTTCTTTGCAAAGTATTAGTAAATAATATGTCGGGGGGGGAGGGGGGGGAGGGGGGGTGGTGGAGGGGATCAAATCACGCCTCGTAACACGCATTTTCACTGGCATACGGTGCTCATGATCATGCCATCTCAAATAACTTCCTATCATTGCTTTCAATGTTAAGTGTTAGTTCTACCTTCTTCCTAACAGATGCCTTTTTCTTTCTAATCTTCATTATAACACCTCTCACCATTTTTAACTTTTATATCTACACCGCACCTATTTATTTTGATCTAACCTTCCAACCTTCGATGAAATAGATTAGAGCTCATCTTTTTGCAGTTGCGTGCAATATAATGGGAAAGGAAAAGAAAGTTAGAGTGTCTAACTTCCTCGCATTTTTTTTGTTCAGTTAGCAGGAAAGTTGTGAGACCCACGTCTCTAATTATCCCACTGGAATTAGTTTTTCCTCAAAACTTGTCCTGCAGGAATTTTGTTTAACACTATTTTCCCACACAATTAAACAATTATCTTACAACTTGCTCACAAGTTGCTTTATTAAATGAATGCAAAAAAATAAAATCAATTCCTTTTCCATTACTTCAGCTCAGTAAAATTTTATCAGGAACAATTTTTCTACCTCAATTTCTTGACAAGTGAATGAAGCTTAGGTAAACGTTGCACATTGAGTTTTACTTTTTTTTCACTCTTTTTTCTTGTTTTGGTCAAGTTACATTCCATATATCCTGTCTTAATTCCACGCAACCAAAATCATTTTGATTCTAAAGTTTCTCCCCACAATTCTAGCTTAAGTTTATTTATGACTTTTGCAACAAAGATACATCAGGGGATACCTTTTCTGAGTGGTTTAAACAAAATAACCTTTCAAAATAACTTGTCTATTAATGCTTGATCTCATCTGCTTTAACTAGCACTCCTTACCCCGGATACACATAACATACTTTAGGTCTCCACATTTTGTTTCTCTGGCGTTGATAATTAAAACATCTATTTTTCTCACCTTAGCTGCATGTGAGAATCCAGATTGATAGACCGAGTTTCTTGCTATCTCACAAAGGTCACAGGAAGTGAGCTTCCACACCTAACATACAAAGATTCTATAAGATTCAAGACCATGACTAGTGCAAATGAAAAGACGAGAAAACATGAACCTTTGCTGCAACACTATATTCTTCCACGAGAGGTTCTTTTGTTAAATGAATTTGCAGGGGATCATCAGTCGAAAGTGAAACATTTAACCCACGCTGGAAGAACATTGGAAACGGGTTGCGATGGTAGTCCAGGAAAAGAGAATTGTTACTCAGTGGCGACATGGCCAATCCAATCTGAAAACAAAGTCAGTCCAGGAAAAGAGAATTGTTACTCAGTGGCGACAATGGCCAATCCAATCTGAAAACAAAGTCAGTCAGTGGAAACATTAAGGGGGAGATCCAATTACAAAGTACAAGGGTGGAATGCATAATGGAGGAGATAGATGGCACAAGAAGGATCATCAATAAACAATATGCTTGGAACATAATTGATGAAGGAATTAAAAAGAACAAACAAGAGATCAAACTCAAAAACACGCAATATAGAGAAAGCTCTCTCTTTTCTTATTATCAAAACTCAACCAACTTGCCTTAAGTTCTACAACTCAATTAATAATAGAAGAAACCCTAGGTACTAGGAAATAAAGGAAAAGAACTAGCTCCCTCTGAAGCTAGGCTGGCACTTAGGAAGCTCGGACGAGGGTTGCCTTCCGTTATCTTGTTGTCATGAAAAAGGGAAATCAAATCAATTCAAATCAGGAAACTATACTCTAGATTACCTATTTTTAAAATTGCATCATTCCTAACAAAATACCAAAATCAGTTGAATAAAACTAAGTAGTATACAACTAAATTTAAGTACTATTTTCAAAAAATCCCATCTGCATCAAGAACTCTTTTCAGTTTTCACATGTCCTCGCCCAGAAGAAATCCCTCAAGAAATTTGATACAGAAAAACATTATATATGCCCCATAAAACACCATTTGCAGTAGTAGCATTGCTATGACAGTGACGCAAATTGATAGAAATGAGACTACGATGATAAGTGAACAAGCATATGCATGGTTGGTGAATGGTGATTGGGCACATGATTGTTCTGTGAACATGATGTTGTTTCCTTGCTCCTATTAGTCTTGTATCATTTTCAAGATTAATGAATTTTTTTTGCTGTTCAAAAAAAACAAACATCAACTCTCAATGAACTAGAGCTGCATCAGAATTCACCAATATCTCCAGCAGTCAAAGAGAGATGACCACAAGCATATTCCTAGAATAAAAATCAAATGACTGGTAAACAAGCATATGCTTGGTAGGTGACCTAAAAACACCGACTCGCTATAAACTAGAGCTGCACCAGAATTCACCAATTGCCTCCAGCATTCAAAGAGAGATGACCACAAGCATATTCAAAGACTTAAAACCAAATGACAGTCATGCATAGCTCATAGTTGTCTGCCACCGGCCCACCATATCTCCTTCAGGATGAGGTGGAGAATTTACAGAGGTTTTCAACAGTTGGCATAGTATGAGATACACACAAATACCAAAATGTTTCACTCTGTTAGCTGAAAGAAGGCAAAGCAGGCAAAAACAGTAGAAGTTAATTGCAGTTGCTCTGCTCCATTTTCCAAGTGACATCCCATTCAAGCCAGCAAAGGGCTGTGGTTGTACACTATCCACACAGTACACAAGTGTGAAAACACAGTTCCTCAAGAATAGTTAGTTCAACGCCAGTCAAACAACCTACCTGAGCAAGGTAATACAAATACTGCAAAACAGGAGATTTCCGCAAAATGATCCCATGAGAGATATTATGGCATAGAAGGAAAGCAGCAGCCAAATGGTCAACATCACCTGCCTGTGAAGATTGTACATATTTTAGGCAAATTTCTACATCGTAAAAGAACTATAGGCAAAGCAAAGGAAACTAAGACAATAACCTCCCCACAGTGCGGCCGCAACCTAATTGCCGGCATTCCTTTTGATTCACGAAGCTGGGAAGAAAATATTTACAAAAGATAACCCATGAGAAATCCAGTTCACCATGACAGCAGAAAATATAACATTATCCCCAAGCAACAACTTGAAAAATAGCATGCTGAAATTCCCCAACTTAACTAAATCATAACAGCTTAAAAAACCACATGATCAAGTGACCATCAGATTGGACTGGTGCATTACCTGAGCTGCCACCCGTTCAAAGTATTAAAGCAATTAAAACTGTGCAATGACCAAAAAGAAACTAAATGCTGGAGGTCAAAGCTGGGTGGTTCAATTGATCAACTTAACAAACAAAAAAAACAACAAAGTGTAATAAAGCATGCATGTTATACTTAGTAAAGAGAACCAAATTTAGGTTAATCGTGGAGGAAGAACAAAGGATTTAGGAGAGGCAAAATGTTGAGCCTTATCCTGAGTGTGTATAGCTGCATATTGGGATGAAAAATTCCCTAAGCTAAAGGCAGATCAAGTAATCAACATGGATTTGAGATCCGTTCATTTGATTTTGAGAACAATATCAGGATAATGCAGGATGCTTTGAAAACATAGGAGAATTCTGTCACGATGAATTCAACTATGCTGAAGTTGCATTTGGTTTGACTTTACTGCAATTCATGTTTCCATATTTTTAAACACCATTCCAAGTAAGTATTACCATGTAAACATTTTTCTCTATTACCATGTGTACATTTTTCTCTCTTTACCCACAAAACATTATCCCCTACATGGAAAAACCGTCAATATCACCAAAAACCATGAAAATTTTCTGCAAACCTTATTGAGCGTATACAAATTTGCATAGCAGTAATAAGCATAGTACGAATATGCAGGGTTGAACTCATTTGTCCATTCAGCAGGCTTTGGCATGTGTTTGGTTGGACGTCTTTCTGGTTTACTCTCATCATCTACGAGGTCAAAGCCCACAACCTGCAATGACATACAGATGCCAAGTAAGCACCTTCCATGGGCAAAATTTGAAACACAACATTTTGTTAGTGGGTAAATTTGTGGTGCGTATGCTAAGTGAGATTGGCCAATATGACTCAACTGCAAGCTACTGTTAGTGGAAAAGAGTGCAAATACACCAAAGATGAACCAATGTAGCCCAATCCAGGTGAAAATGCTATAAGCATTAATCGTAAGTTCTTAAATTAAGAAGAACACCAAAGAGGAGTAAGATTAAAAACTCAGCACAATATTGTTTGTCCTGCATATAGTATGTACAAAAACAGAATTACTTGAAGTCTAGAAGATAACAAGTTACCATTCAGCAAAATGGGAATTTTTTAACTTTCATAGAAGATGAAACTGTGAATCCTAATTATTAGCAATCAAAACTTTATGCTGAATTTACAAAGGTATTTCTGAAGACATAGCTATCCAAAAAAATGACGTAAATGTACGAAAGTTGAAACAATACAAACTCTTTTGCTATTTGTATCGATCTCTTGTGTCTCGCGCTGGTTGTTGGGTTCTACAGGCTCCCAAGTATAGGTTTGGCAAACCACATACAAATATTATTTCAATTGTCATGCCATTATCAATGATTGTACAGTTGTCCTTCACATTCAATGTTGCATGTTCATTGGACACTTGTTTTTGCTTGAATCCAACTCGACTGCCATAAGCTTCAAAGCACTCCAAGTGGTTCAGAAGCATTCCGAGGAGTTTAGTAGCAATTTTAAGAGTCTACAATGAAAAATCGGAGAAGTTTGTTTCAACTACCCCACTTGAGCAGTCTTCGGAGACCTGCAGGACTACCAATCCAGAGAGTTTTATGCTAGTGAATTCAACAATTGCTTGAAGGAAAACAGACATTCAATCTATGCATCCCCAGGATGAATCTACCTCTTGAAAGCTAAACCATCATCGGGCCACTAGAGTTGAAGTCCTTTGGAGGATTCCAAAGGCAATTGGAGTTCATGGAGGACTCTGCTGGAGGAAACTTGCTCGGATTTAAGGCAAGGAATGAAGGAACTCAAGCAACCAAGCATGGTGAGGTGGAAATGAGGATTCAGCCAGAGGGGCTTAGGTCCAGGAGAGGATTTTCCCTGGACTATGTCCCGTTTTTCACCTATCTGGGGTCTTCCAAGAAAAAAATTGCTTGCACCACTCTATTGATTGTTTTGTTGATTAGACTGCTAGAAATTGGAATGGATCAATGAGAATTGGCTTAGATTAGATTCTATTTAGCCTTGTTTGTCAATTGGGTAACTTGACTTGTTCTTTGATTTCAGGAGGTTATCTAGTAGAAAACCACGCCCTTGATGCTAGGGGAATTTCAGTTATTGCACTTCTTTGCCCTTCAAATCTATTTACGTATGGGATTTCACGCTCATAATTAATAAACAAAAGAGGAGACGGAAAAAAAAAGTGTTTTGAGTTGCCAATTGACTCAATTACAATGCTCTGGAACAAAAATGTGAACTACTTTGATTCTTCGTACACAATATTCTAGGTCAATACGACAGCTGCATAACATAATTCTGTTAACACTTAATACATAAGAACCAAACATGTGGGTTGGACAAATAATGTAGTACATAATTTCTTAACAATTAGCCTTACAAATCATAGTATCTCCAACTATTGTCATCCAACCTTTTTAAATCGCATGCATAAGCCCATTTTTTGTAGATTGACACGGACTGATTTTTGCTATCATGCCTCATCCTGGTACCCGTTTATGCTGCAGAGGTACCAAATACATTTGTGAACTGAAGGCAGGAAATGGGGCTAGAAGCAGGTTACCTGTCTGCATATCCAGATGCAGCTCAGTAAGAGGACCTTTATATCCTACGGATTCAGATTCATTGACTAATCTGTTTAGGTATCATGCCTATCTTTTGTTTATTGAGATGGACTGGCGTTTGCTATCATGCCTCTTCCTCGTACATGCTTGTGCTGTAGCGGAACGTATTATTTCTGTGAACCAAAGGAAGGAAATGGGGCTTGAAGCAAGTTACCTGTCTGCATATTCAGATGCAGCTCAATAAGAGGACCTTTATATCATCCAGATTCAGTTTTTTTTGATTTCATAGCTATCAGCAGGAGCTGTAAATGTAAGCCACTTTTGGAGCTTTTAGTAACGAATCCTCTAGACTATAAGATGGAGTGGGTCCCATGGTTGTAGGGAGTTGGATGCAATCAGTTAAGCTGATTACCTAGGTAAAAACTGACCCACATCTTGTCCCAGCTACCATAGTAGAAGAATCTAATTATACATTATCATTCATGAACCATGACTCATGCCTAGAAGGATGCGAGTCCTCTGGTGGATTTATTTTGGGATACAATCAGTGATGAATCTTGCGAATTGGTTCACATTTTACATGCAATCCTCAAAACTTCAGGGTCCCAAAAACTCCATCATAGGCAGATTTTGTTCTCCATTTGATGATTCGGGGATTTAATAGGATACACTATACAGATAGAGTTCTTTACTATTTTTCAAAGTTTTTCTTGAGATACAATGTCAAAATGTTTCTAAGGGTGTTTAAGTTGGAATAACTTCTATTCATGAATTTATTGCGTTGTCTATGGTAGAACCAACCCAATAAGCTAGCTCTTGAGGTGAGGGTTCCCTCTTGAGCATGTACTGCACATTACTTAAATATCAAGGTGATATGGGAGTTGGCTTCCCATAATTATCTTAATGCCATCAGTATAACCTAATGCCGTATCGTAAGATGGTATAATTCCTATCAAAACCTCATCATAATTGACCAATGACCATAGATAATCTCGAATGTTGTAAAAGCAAGAGGAAAAATTAGGCCAAACAATAAGCTTTTCAAGGACTAAAGCAAAATCACAAATTGGTAAGAGACTATGTCTGACAAAAATTCTACCCATGCAATAAAGTTCACACAAGTAAACCATTTAAAGCAACAAAAAGGAAATAATTGACTTATTTTTTAGGGAATGAGATAGCGAAAAAAGTAGAAAGGTGATCAAACCTGCATCAGGAACATATGTAGATGAGGATGAGAATTCGGATCAACTGTGACTTCAAAAAGTGGAATAAATACATTGTCTAAAATATTCTGAAATGATGTAGCAGTTCCCATGCTCTTGTACACGTTGTATAGCCGAGGGAGCTGCATTTATGTTAGAATGAAAAATTTGTAGTAACCTCTGACAGCATGTAAATCACGGAGTACTGAAAAAGCTACTATATATTAAGAGAAAAAAATGTCAGAACAGAAGTAGCCTTCCATCTGACTTCCAATGCAAAGCGTAACAGAAAAGTTATCTATACAAGGGAATTAAAAGACCGGAGACAGAGAAACAACGGATCAAAACTGAGATAGCTCTCAGTGTTCTCGATAAGCACATGAGAGTCATAATTACTTTGTTTAAGAAAACTTATTACCACCACTTACCAAGATGAAATATCTTCAATGTATTTCAGTTGTAAAATCTATTAAGGCTCCAGAGAGTATAATTTCAACTTACTTTATAAAGTGGAAATCGACGGGCAGCTTCAAGGTTAAAATAACTGGTCATAGGAACAATTGACATGGAATCAACATAGAGGGGTGTGGAGAATATTTGAGACTTTACACTTGGTTAAGTGGCCCATCAACTCTTGGCGAAAATGCTAGCAGGAGTTTTCATATATAGTTGAGGAGGTGGAATGACGGTATCGCAATCAAATCATGCCTTTGTGGAGGAAGGCAAATTCTTGTCATTGCTATTAACAAGAGGATAGATCTAAAGAACGAGGCAATACATTCAATGCTATTACGCAAGTTGAGGACGGCATATATGTGGACGTATTACAGCTGTCCCTGATAACAATTGCGTATCTGTTTAAGACTTGAGGATGGATGGAGATGTGGCTGAGGTGGTTTTGGTTGGAAGATGGTTTGCTGTTGTTCTTCACGGATGAAAATTAAGTGTTTGTAGTTTGTTAATGTAGGTTAGCTCAGTTGGGACCCTAGGGAATTATCTCTGTTGGTTCAGATGAAGAACATTGCGCGGAAGAAGTCCAGCCAGACAGTCATACAGGGTAGACAGGTAGGACCTCCGTTGCATTCCGGAATCAGCTCCAAAGACTGTTGAAGGTTTTCATTTAAGAGGGGAATTTCAACTGTGCCAGTTGGGAACCGTTTCTAAATGCATGCGGGAGATTAAGGAAGACCTTTGTGGGGTTAAGGAAGAGTCATTTTGAGAACCGTGCGCCCCTTACTCTAAAATTTTGTGGATAGGAAAAAGAGATTAGCATCTGGATTTGAAATAATCCATATGCAGCTTCACTTAATTTATTGGAAGTGAGGGGTCTCAATGATCCTGATAAAAGAACAGCAATCAACAATATCACATACTAATGTTCCTAATGATACACGAACATCAATCAAACATGGCCCAACCAAAAAAGAAAAACAAGTACCAGATACCAACATTTTGGAGGGGCAATTGTTCATGTGAACTGCAGCTACTAAAACAAACACAGACATAGCAAGTTACCTGGATTAACCAAACAACATTCTCGCTATATAGTTCATTGTTAATGAACCAACTTGCCAGCTGATCCCATTCACTTTGTTTTCTTCCATAGATGGAAACCCTATACTCTGCCATCTGGACATTGGATCATTATAGATGTTAGATTTTCCCAGCAACAACCATATATATTCCAAAACAACAGAGTAAACATAACCTTGATATACAATACAAGGTCAAATAACCAGCTATTATCTAATGGCAGGTACATCACCTTTGCTGTAACCAACGATTCTAGAAATTGGAAGTACCTGCATGGCTCGGGTCTGGGTGCCGTCGAGTGTTATGTATCTCCTCTATCACATCGAAAACTAACCATGACACAACTAGGAGGGAAGTATATGGCCCCAAAGCCATGATATATGGAATTTTATTCTCTTCTGTTCTACTGGAAGGAACCAAGTAGACTATTTAACAAATATTTCTCTAGCGTTTATTTTTTTTGATAAGTAGTAAATTTTAATTGAAAAGGCATCAAGGGGATGCCACCCATGAACGTATTTCTCTAGCGAAACGAAAATTACAAAATTTGAAGTTCCATTCTAAGGCTCCATTCTCCTAAACTTTGTCTAAAACTTTCTTCGGTATTTTTTTATTTTTCATAACTTTTTGTTGAGCTTTTCGTCATAATTTTTGGGATTAATCACTCATCTTGACGAGAGGAATTAGAGAAGTATAGAAATGTGGGCCAATATTGAAAAAACTTCATATGAGACAAAACTTTAGATAAAAAAGGCCATTGTTTGGTATTTTTTTTGTCTTTACTGAACTTTTTTTTTTTTTTTTTTTTGCTTTTGGTCATAATTTTATACTTTTTAGACTCCTCTCATCGAGATGGATAATTAATCCAAAAAACATGAGGCGACTCAAACAAAAATTAAAAAAAGACGAACAAAACACACAAAACGAAACATATAAAAAAGTAAAGGAGAATGGAGTCTAAAGGTAAATCAAGCAAACTAATAAATACAAGGAGATACATCCCACAATGTAGGAGAGTATATTTACCGACCCGAGTAGGTGCTCCCCAATGAAATGGAGTATGCAATTACAAATAGCATCCTACAAGTTTTCTTCCCCAATGAGTGGGCAACCCGAGTTAGTTCTAAGGACCAACCTTCAACCCGGTAACTATTTGAGGACCTTACTTAAGTATTTCATAGGTCTACCTAGTCGCCATAGGCCATTGGAGAGGTTAACTGTTAAGGAATTGTAGTCCCACATTGCTTGGGAATGGGATGGATACTCAATAACATGAAGGACCTCTCCACTTATTGCCAATTAGTTTTGAGATAGATATAAAATTTCCACAAGGTATCAGAACGGGGCCCATTCCACCCCACATTTTAAAATTTACAATCCACACCCGACGATGACAGACCAACAAAAAGGTTGCACAATGATAAACCCAAAAAGAGGCTACACGTGACAGACCTCAAACAGGCTGCACGTGAGGGAGATGTTAAAGAAATATAGTCCTACATTGCTTTGGAGTGGAGTGGGTGATCACTTAATAACATTAGGGACCTCTCCACTCATTGCCAATTGGTTTTGGGATGGATATAAAGTTTCCACATTAACCCATATAGGCTAAGTACAGATGAGAAATACTCCCTCCGTCCCAATTTGTTGCGCCTATTTTGACTTTCATGTAATTTAAGGAGAGATTATAATTACATTGATTGTGTCAATTTTACCATTTTACCCCTTTGTAACTTATGACTTTTTGTCAACTTTCTTGTCATGTCATTAATTTGCTCCACTTTCTTTTCAAATCAAGTTCAAAATTTGAATTTGGGAGGGAGAAACGAGGGTAATATGGTAATATGAACATCCAAAATTGGAAAGTTTTGAAACAAGCATATCATTTTGGGACATCTAAAAAGGAATAAGGGCACAACAAAGTGGGATGGAGGGAGTATAAGAAAAGCAAGAAACTGAAAGATAACAAAAGAGATCCACATTTCAAAAACAATATATGGTTACACCTGGTATTTGCTTGCTTCAAGATCTGATAAAACCTGCTTTGTCACCTCTGCTAGGAAACGACCTGAAATATTCACAACACAATTGGAATTAACAAAAACTCTTAATGTGTAATTCAAGTGCATGAAAACTTGAGACTCGATTGTATGTATGCTTTAGATTACATCATCCCAAATCTCTGCATCGTTGTTAAATAGAATGTAGGCAGCGATTCTTCACTTTTCAGTCTTTTAGGGGTTTCACTCTTCACACCTTCAATATTTATACTTCTTGAACTACTAGATTGGCGTTCCCTTTATTAAGTTTTATCCTACTTATCTACACCCTTTGGACTCCAATATTTCACTCAATATTTCTAGTTTAGCATTTACTCCTTAGTTTCATCCACCAAGACAATATCATCTACAAACATAATCCTTATATGCCCAGTCTAGTCATCCATACCAAAGACAAAAAGATAGGACTCCCTTATAGTGATTCGAATTCATGAGTCTCTGTAGTTACAACCCCAACAAACATGTGCTTTATCACATCGAAAAATCATAAACCTCTTAGTCAATGCCTTTCTCTCCACCATCCAGCATATGTTATTTTCTAGGGAGCCTATCATAAGCTTTTCTTAAGCTTATAAAAACTATATGAGTATCTTTATTTGTCCACATCAAACCTATATAGGGGAGGAAATAAATGCATATTTGGCACTTGGCAGTCTTACGATAACGTTGATAACAATTAATCTGGTACTTAAATATGTCAATGCAAGATGGTTAGATGTCACATTGCCAGCCTTTTGAATAGAAATTCAAGCTTGAACACATGAACTTCATTATTTGTAACATCCCATCCCACATCAGAAGTCTACATGGGTGATCCTGGGTATATAAGGAACCATGTAAGCTACTACTAATAACTTGAACTTAAATACTTTGGGCCGTGTGGTTAGGCTCCAACAAAGTAACTGGGCAGCGGTCTACATGGGGCATTATAGTATTTCAGAAAACACCCTTTCCTGCCTTCCAATTTTCTATATGCAGCAAGTATTCAGAAGGTTGTTTCTAATAAATCCATAACAAGAAAAAACTTCAAGCTATTTTTGGCCCAATCTTTCCATACTTCCAGAACTGAAACTTATCAAGAAAAAAAGAAAATACTTCCAGAACTGAAGAACACTAGCTTTCTATGATGCAGTCAAACTTAACTTTTTATTAAAACTAAAACCACATTTTTGCTGAATAGTTCATGAGCATCGACAAACAAATCTGGGATGATAGCTAAACAATCATATAAATCAAAGACAGTGGTAGGAAACCCTTTTGGTTCCTTCCTAGAAAATAGGATTTCAAGGAGACTTGTAATATTTGGAAATTTCTAATCCTTGAAATTATTTTTTAGTTACTGAACACTCGTTGGATATCATTACAAGAAGTCGGTTAAGAGTGAATAAATTCCCATTAACTTTCTAAGATTTCATATTTTGTACACTTTTCCCAAACATTTTTCGAATTCTAGTTCCTGCATTGTTCTTCTTTCCCATTTTAAAGGTAAGACCTCCGGTAAAAGGGGGTCATTTTCTCTCGTGAACTTTCCAAAACTGAACAAAACAAAGAGGAAATCAACACATATGGCATACAAAGTGAAGCAACTTCTATTGCAAATTTAATTATATCTCCTGTCCCCCTAAGTTTTTCTAAACCATCAAATCCAACACCGGCAACAATACAAGCTAAATTGCTGATCAAAAAAAAAAAAAAAACACAATCCAAGCTAAATTTCTCTTCGCTATAACCCCATAGGCCGTACCTTGGATGAGATTGTCCTGCTTCAGAAAGATCTCTCTGAGTCTGCTCTGTCCACAAGGATTATACTTGAGATTGAATTTGTCAAATCGATGAAATGTGCTTTTATCAGCATGAACATCCATAAGATCGACATTAAGGTCATAACTGCAACGCAATTGCCAACAGTCAGAGAGAGAAGAGTTTACACTTCTGAAAGATAAGACAGGAACAATATAATCATGCTAACCCTGTTAGCTGCAGGCTTTCAAAGACTTCCTTAAGTGTAAAATACATTCCATCACGAAATATGACAACCTGCAAAATGGAACACAAAGCATAACCAAGGAGCATTGACTACAACAAAGTAAAAACAAAGTCCTTCAAAAGATACCCAAAGCATGAAAATTTTCATCTCGGCTCATCCAAAATCTCATAAATTTAAGAAACAGGCTGAAGGGATTCTACACAATGAGTTCAAAGTTATATACCTCATCTGGTTCGTTTCTAAGTTTTGACTTAATGAAGCGAAGAAGCTGCTTCTGGTTCATGCAAGCAGAATGATGGACGTGTGTATCAACTTTTCTGATATTGTAGAAATCACGATGAGGCGCACTCTTCTGAGCTAGGAACTCCCTGTCTGCATATACTAACAGATGAAGGCGGAATTTCTGTGCGGTGGTCAAGTTGAAGTCATAAGCTCGGATCACAACAAATTGTACATAAATAGAATTCCAAATATCTGAAGGATATCACCTCCTCAAGAAATCGCAATCGGTGATGGCATGCAGAGCGAACACTTCCAATGGACATAACTTTTAGGAGGTGATGCATATCGGTGAAAAACATAGTTGAACTTGCAACAGGGAAAAGATCTGTGGCATCTGAGAGAGAGAGAGAGAGAGAGAGAGAGAGATTGAAGATACTACCTTAGGAAATTATATAACCATGTCCAATAGGAAATTATATAACCATGTCCAATTGATGTGCTTTGCAAAGCATACCATTCTCACTTGCATAAACGCGTACAACTCCATCTTCCATCCTAAAGCGGTGCTGCTTGCAAATTAAAAGAAACCAATTAGACACACGGTGTGAGAGTTAAGAGCACTGATTCACCACATTGGGTTTTGCAAAGCGAACACAGGAACCTAAATATAGGAAGCAAAGGCCAACTCACAGCAGTTGCTTCAACAGGGACAAAGCAAAGTGGATCACTATTCACTCCTGACGCAGAAGATCCTTCCACAGGTGCCTTCATCCATGGAGCAACATTTTCCCTGTAGACGTACCTCTCTCGCAAATCCAAACAACCACGAATCATCTTCCATACTTCCTCCTCTTCTTTGTCCGTTGATTCTATTATCAATAATTTGGAGAGGGAGAAGGAAACCAATCAAGTGAACACATCAGAATTGGAAGAAGCACGAGCCATAAAGGTTGACCAATTAAGGAGATGATATAATGATATATCACTACAGCAACATGTCAGCAAACCATCGATTTAATAAACACACTGGACAAGAAAAAGACTTCAAAGCAGCAAGACCCAATCCCAGGAAGACTACCATAAAAAGGGGAAGTTAACACTGCCGAGCAAAAAAATAAAAAAGGAAGTTAACACTACCATTCATTGTTGTTGTCTGGGGTATAATATTATTGGTGACAATTGGATCATTTTCCACGGCATGCATCAAGGCTGTATCTGCCTTTCTAGCATCATGCTGAACTACATTTTCTTCTGCTTCATTTGCAGTAGCTCTAAATTTCTGATCTGGAATACAGCTACTGTTGTCAACTTCAAATGGAGGAGCGGATACATTATGAATGTCGGAGTTGTTAACCTGCAAAAATCAATAAATGGAGTACCTTAAACGATATCCATTGAAAATTCTCAAATTCAACAGGACTAGCTTAGGAACCGTACGACATCAACTTGTAGCGAGCCGATATTCCATGGACTCTTCTAAATGTATGAAGTACCATGTTGGACACTCTGACGAGCAGATAAGGTACAAGATTTTTTTTTTTCCCTTATGTGGATGTCGACATTCATCAAACAAGCATAGTCAAATCATGCAATGAAATGTTTTATGAGACCCTGTGAACACCATTTTGCTCAGTAGTATTTCAAGAAATATGAATAATAATGTTTCATCATGTGCTGGGACATGAGAACTAGAAGAATCAAAACTTGGACAAATAGCCACTCCACACCTACACCCATGTGTAAGTAGCAACGGACAAAGAGATTATGGTATACTAGTATAAACAATCAGCACCTATTGAATTGCAGTAGACCACTCACTTCACATGTTCAACTGGGGACTAACACCAGTCAAAGTGTTTCATACAATTCAGTGAACCAGTATATAGTTGCCTAACAGGCAATGTAGTTGCGTCTTCTGATAAGTAAAGATTTAATAAGAAATCCAAAAGGAGATGTTGGCCACTTACATCCTTGAGCATGGCTAACCAAACTCTAACTGAAGGCCATAAGAATAACAATCAAATTGACATATCAGTTTCTAAGTTTTGGCTAACGGACAGTTCGTCTGAAGACCAGCACCACTGTCTAAAGCCAATAAAATCTCCACTTTACTCTAGCTACAGCACAAGCTCCGTTAACAAGCTTAAACACTTCTGCAGCTATCATAAACTAAAAAGATGCTACATACATGCAAATTGATTATATCAGCTGAAGAGTTGAGGTTCTCATAGGTGAAGAGGACGTCCTGCCCAGTTGAAACCTCTGTTCCTTCATCGTCAGAATCTCCTGTACTATCAAATGCATAGCCACACGAGGATCTTGGAGTCATCAGCCTGCCACCAGATCCAACCCGGATCTTAGAACCAGACTTATTCACATAGTGATCCTGTCCTGAACAATGGAAACCGGATTACAAAAATGATGAAAGATGAAATAAACCTATTTATGAAAATGAAAAAAAAAAAAAGGAGGACGAAGGAAAAACTGAAATGGGAAAAAGACAGTTCAACTATTTTAAATATACTTGTCACTGACAGTGTCATAAAAAAAAACATTTAACTGTTAAACTGATGTTGATTTGATTCTCCTATAGTCCTATACCAGTTATACTAATACTTGGACCTTGACATAATAAGTTAATAACTTCAGCAGTCGAATTTCTTTGAAAAAGCAGTGATTCCAAGTGCTTTCTACTGGTTTAAGTCCCAACCATTCCCATCTTGCAGCAAATCTCACAGTCGAAATTCTCAAAACTTTGCAGTTGAAACTCTTGATACGTCTCTCTCTTCCAAGAGCCCAAAAAGATGAATAGAAAACAAAGTAAATGACAAAGCTGGAGACGACTTATTCCACAAAGATTCTCAATGGAAAGTATGATGTAGTGAAAGTGTCGGGAATCTCTAGAAAAGGTTTCACTTGAAATCTCAAGATTCAAGCATGCTGCACTAAATGGTTCAGGTTGGAACCTCCTGATTTTACTACCTACCTGGTTCATTAGAGCTAAATGACTTTGCCAAATGATAGAGAACAAGACCGATTACCTTTATCCTTGCTGAACAGATTCTTGACTTCAAATGGTCCTGAACTCTCAGTTAATCCCATTCTACTATCACTAAGCTTATTCAAATTTTGAACTACTGATTCCACTACAAACATCTCAAAAAAACAAATAAGAGCAAACAACTGATCCCTAAATACGTTGTGATCGGCTTCTTATTCGTATGATGGTATTGAATGTCAAGAACTTATAATAGCTTCGACTATCATGTACTTCCCTCTTAGGATAATGATATGTTGAGGAATATTAGACAGGACTGACAGTTGATGAGCCATCAGCATTTATACTAAATCAGCTAAAATTCTTGACAGTATGCAAGATTATTTCATGTTGTGCCGCAACTGCTGATGACTGCACTCGAATAAATAATTAAACCGCGTAAGATGCATGTGCAGAAAGAGAAGAAGAACACTCCGAATGACACGCAGGCACATGATTACAGTAAATATTGCCACAAATAAATCTAAGGCCATTTCGGGCTAGCTCCTAATTTACTGTCTAAGATAGTCTGCTCACCCACATTATGCACTGCAGTATGTCGCACTCCAAGCTAGGGGTGAAAAACGAGCCGAGCAGATAGCTGATCAAGCTTGGTTTGAAAACTTAACGAGCTTCAAAAATATGTTTGTGCTTAGCTTGTTTATAAGATTAGCTGATCTCAAATGAACTTTAATCAAGCCAAAGACGAGTCAATTTCAAGTAGATTGAATTTTTATATAAAATTAGCTGAACTAGCTAAGTAGTAGCTTGTTCAAGCTTGGTTTGAAATTTTAATGAGCTTCAAAAAAATGTTGAAGCTTGGTTTGTCATACACAAACAAACCTTGAACAAGCTTTTAACGAACCAATCTTGAACAAGCTTTTAGAACCCGAGCTCAGACTCAAGTAGCTTGGTTCATTTACCAAACCTACTCCAAGCTCTGTAATCTTACATATAACAGCACTACGCCACAAGGACTTTATACAAAAGGGGAAAAAAAATCAAAACACGTTGCATTTTCTTCCAAAGAACTGAGACACTGGACAATCAAATGAAAGAGCAGGAAAAGTAAAACAAAATTACCATCTTTTCGAGCAGTATGAAGAGGCGGTAGGCCAGAGGGAATCAAATTGAGCTTATCCCAAGAAGCCGACGCCGCCGCTCGGTTCCCAAACTCCGTCGGCCGATCGTCGAACCAGTGGTTCGATAAACGTACATTCGGCATCGAAGACGAGACTCTGTACCGACTTAGTACGTCGTCGTCCGTAGCAACCTCCTCAATCTCCTCCTCGTCCACGGGAATCTCAATCTCCTCGTCATCTTCGGAAGCGAGGGAGGGATCCTCTGCTACGGCGGCGGCAGAGGAGAAGGAGGGAGGGTGGCGTCGGGTGGCGGTGCGGAGTTTGAGGAGGCGGTCGAGGACTTGGTCGACGGAGCGCTTGTGGATGAAGAAGGCGGAGATGGCCATTACCGAGGCGCCGAACAAGGCGGCCAATGCGAGGTTTATGGCGGAAGAGGAAGGAGAAGAAGACGATGATGATGAGTCCATTTCTGGTTTTTTTTTGCCGTAACTCTGCAGCGTGACGGGGTTTTTAGGGGTTTATGATCGCCTTTTGTGCCTATAGTTTGGACTGTTCTCTCTCACAATCTGTTTTTTTCAGTGAGACTGTGAGAGCTGCTACTCACACATAACTTTTTATAACAGATCATGATGTATAGATGACGATGTAGGGCCTACTATAGGTTTCACACATCCAAACCCTTAATTAAATGTAAAATACTTTTTCAAGAGTTCATACAAAAAAATCAGCTCAAACTGATATCTATAGGTATTTGATTTAATCATCTAACTTTTCATTCAGATTTCAAGATAACGAAAAGTTAGATGATTGAATCGAGAAATTATAGGGATCGAATTGAGCTGATTTCTTCAAAGAACCTTAGAAAAATTATCTTACATATAATGAACGGATCAGATCGTTTGTGTGGAATCCGGAGCGGATCCCACACCGTGATCTATGCACCATCTATTTTAAAAAGGTCTGTGTGAACAGACTTTTTGACGGTATTCTCTCACTTTTTTTTTAATAACCGGATGTCTAGGTAAGTTTGTACGCATCTTGACTAATTTCGGAGCTCTGAAAGAAACGACCGTGCATAACCCACAATGGTCCCAAGATTTGAAATATTTGGCCTCCGCAGGAATGAAATTGAGCACTTATTACTTTCTCACAACCACTTGGCCAAACTCGTTGGGTTTAATCTCACATTTTGGTCTAAACTATTTGATATTTATCTAATTCATCCATGACTAAAACCTATTGAATCCTTAATCTCTAGAAATTGATGCCTACTTAGGACCCTATTTTTTTAGAATTTATTTTTCATTTTAGGAGGCAGTTTATTCTTTCACAAATATATCACATTTAATTCAAAAAATAAGTACTTATTTAAAAGAGTTAACGAAATGGGATCTTAGTTTTATTTGAGAGTCACCATGAATATAATAGACGGAATCAACTTTTACGAAAGTAAGGGTCATCATGATTATTTATCATTTCATTGAAATGTTGCACATTGCTAAGGTAGAGAAGCAGTGCTTTGTCAATAAACTATCTATGTGCCCGTTCGAGATTCAAAATTCAATGTCTTTTCTTTTCTTTTCCTATGAGGAATCAATCCTGCCAACCACCCAAAAAAAACTGACCCCTTTTTACTAGGCCAAAAATATTTTAAATATTTGTGATATGGTGATTCTATAATAACTAGAGGTGCTCTGTATAATAGTTATTATCTACTAATTGATAGATTAAGAATGAATTTAGACAGCAATTGTACAGCTAAAGGGATAAAAGTGCAAATTAGTTTTGATTTTAACACTCTTATTAGCGAAAATTTGCATTTATTGTTTTCTTTATTTATGTAAATTTACAAGATTCTCCTTTTACGGGTAGGAAAAAGAATCAAAATCTTAATAATGTGAATGGTGTCGCAAAGCTTGAAAAAAAAA
>JAOTQK010000004.1:14014154-14029860 GCA_025642025.1 Rhododendron ferrugineum
CGGTGGCCGGAGACGGCCCGCCGGCGGCGGTCGGTGCATTTTCTCTCCCCACCCTTTCGGTACATATAGCAGGACTCATTGATGACGTACGTTTTCTTGTACTTAATCCTTTAATTTCATCTTAATCTTTCCCCCAAAACAAGTATCCCAGACCTGAAAAACGGCTATGAAGATCTTGACTATTGCACGGAGAAATTTCCGTGTTATGTTTCTGGTTTTTTTTTTTTTTCTATTGACATATGATTTACCTTGCAGAGGAAGATGGAGAAATCAAGTTCAGGTATTTTTTCTGTGCGCCTGAAGCTGTATCCAGGCAAATATGAGGTAGGTCAGTTTTCATGAACTTGAGTATGACCTGAGAGTGTTTTTGTCATCTAAGGCATTTTGACTATATATTTTTTTCCCGGAAATTTATGCAGATCAAGTTTATAGTTGATGGCGTATGGAAGACCGATCCACTGCGTCCTATTGTACGCAACAACGGATACGAGAATAATCTTCATATTGTCACGTAACAGGGACAAGATAAGTTTGCTACAGGGGCATTGAGGGGGATAATTTTGATGATCCTAACGAGGCAGAGAATGATGATATGCTGCTTCTTTTCTTTTTTTTCTCCTTTTTCTAGGCTTTGAAATAGATGGGTGGTGTGTGGTGTTTTTCGTCGTGATTCTTTTTACCATAGGAGATGATTGATCATAACCAACATTCATTTTACATGTTGTATCATTCACTTGTTGTCGTTGTGTTACAGTCTTGGTTTTCGTTTTCCCCCCTCTCCCCGAGGTATACATGGAGGTGATTAGTGAGATTCAATCAATTGAAAATCTTTCATTCCCGTGCCTGATGTGACTACTAGTTGAAGACTCTCGTCGGTTGTATATGTTAAGTTCCAACTATGTCCTAGCCACAGTTACTCGCACATAGTTCCATTTACGTAACAATTTTCTCTCGTGATTCTCAATTCATGCTCTCAATTGACGAAGGAAACCGCGATATATCCCGTCTTTCTCAGTTGCAAGCGGACAACATTACAATTCACTACCTGCATATATGTTTCAGCATTATTATTGACAGCTTGCATTATAATATACCACAAAACAAGCAGATCATCCAAGTAGTTGATTGGAATCCCAAAATTATTGTTGTTGTTTTGAAATTTCCCCTCATTAGATGCTGAACAATTTGTTTCAGTTCTTTTTTTTTTTTTTTTTGCGGCTGTATCTATGTATAATCGTGTGGAAAAAGTTGAAACTTGTGATATAGTTGTAATAGTTGTACTCAATAGATGTGCCTTATTGTAATTTCGTCATGAAATTCTTCTCTAAAAAAATGCTAATCAAAGAGACCATTCGTGTCACAAAGCAGTCTCAACGCAACACAACGCAGAAAAGTATCACTCCTTCCAGCAAAAAGGATTTCCATTTCACATAACTGATCCATGTTAACACAGCACCCAGCGGGGCCACATACAATAGTCAAAAGTTAGACGCATTAGTTAGGTCGATATGACTCAATTATTTTAGTTTCGAGGATTCCACGTACGAGATTTTACAAGTGTTTGGAGAGGATGGACTCAACAACGCCTTGGGCGATGGGGTGATAACTGTCACGAGCCTCTGAGAAAACCCTTTTCGCAAAAACCTTCTCTTCCTCCTTTCCGATGCCTTGCACGAGCGCAGTATAGAGTGGACGAAGGTACTTCATCCTCCCAACTTCCTTCAGTGTTTTCTCGACCTCGCTGTGGTAATCTCTGCAACGAGCTGTAATGGCCAGTTGGAGGAATGCTACCTTGACTTCATAATCTTTTGATTCTGCTAGCCTATAGCGTGCATCCAAGGCAGAGAGCTGCATATCATAAGACACATGTAACAGAAAACCTAGATTAGCAAACCTCTTCTAGCAATCAGTTAACGGATAGATATTTTGAATTAAGAAAAGGAAGTCCACAAGAATTCGAATCCATGCCAGCTTAAATCCAACCATTATGCACCTAAAAAGATATGTTTACAGTGGCTTTGGCTCTGGAAATCCAACCATTAGCAAACCTCTTCTTGCAATCAGTTAACCGATAGATATTTTCATGTGTACAGGCTTGAACATCAATGAAATATATATAGTATTGCAGGAAGAAGGCCAAGAAATGTAAGAGAAGCCATGGTCATGTTTAGTGGATATCCTCGAGACGGCCTTTGATGATTCTTCACCGGACATGAACCATGCGTGGAGACACAACCCTATAGCACTATTCCAAGATTTCCTAGTGGAGGACAGAACCAATATATAAGGGTGTTGCATGGTGTACTTTGAGTTTAAGGAAGACTATCTCTGGGCGTTGTACGAGGGTTCATGGCCACAAATCAAAACAGCATTTGGTTTGGAGAGTAGAGGATTCAATAACCTGTTATAGAACCAAACATACAAGTTTCTTTCCGAAAAGAAGGTAGCCAAATGCTGTGCCATCTTGTAGATCATAGTCCTACTTATCCAGTACATGTCGGATAAATTGGAACCCCAGTCCACATTGCAAAATTACAATGACTATTATCCTGCACCTGTATACACAAATCGCTAACATTCTATACCCTCCTAAAGCTATATTAGATCTACCAATATTTTTCTTTATGGAACAAAAATAAGTGGTTGAATACAATCAATGCACCCGACTCGGCTTGACTACCAAAGCAGTGAGACAAAGTGAACCAATTAGGTTTCCCAAACCAAGATTATTTTCAACAAAAAAACACATTTCTCTAACAACTCAATTTTCCCAAACCAATCAGGTTTCCAAAATCAAGATTATTTTCATGCCAATAATTTTAGGAAACGAAAAAACACGCTTCTCTAACTCTTCAATTTTTTAGAACAATTAAAGAGCTCAAGAGTTAAATCTACATATTCGTATTCAGTAAATACCATTTTCTATTTGATCCCTTTGAACAGGAGATTTAAACTAACACTACCAAGGTTAATACTACTCCTACTAATTTTAGTTTCTTGCAGTGTTCAACAAGAGATCTAAAAAATAACATCGTGATAAGTACATACTCCGAAAGTTGTTAAAGACGAGCATCTTATGAGTATAATACGCATGAAACCTGCTACCTGTCCAGGGATCACGTAAGGGAAAAAAGGAACCCAATAGTCCAACCGTCAATAGTAAAGTCACAGATAGCAGAGAAGAGACAGAAAATGTAACCTGTGAAGCCTCGACAGACTTGGGCAAGTTCTCCAAGTAAAGCTCCCACTCCTGCCCTTGCCAATCGGCAACTTCATCCTCCCTTGGCATCCGACCAAGCTTGAATTCGTTTGACAGGGATACAATCTTCGAGTATATATTGGAAACTGGCTCCATGGCATCTGACGGGATACCAGTACCCTCAGTCCACACTTGCAAGTCAATCTCATTCTCTATTCCAGGTACATTTGCTTTTAGGAAATTGAGAAACATATCAGTGTCAATGGATTGGAACTTGAAGGTGGCAATATATTTCTTCAGGAATTCATCAAATGCAGGCCTTCCAATCTGAGTATGAACCAAAAACAAATCCAATCACGTTTTTAGCATGAAGGAACCTCCAAAGTCCAGACTGTAACAAAACCAACATACCTGCCGCTCAATGCGCCATAAAAACTGGAAGCCTTTCTCATATGGAACTTGAGAATATACATCATCTGGATCAACTCCTTCCTGATTTGTTTTGAGTTTCGTGAATTCCATATTGTCCTTGAATCTATCCATTTCCTCCACCAAACCCCTCCAACCAATTCCAATGTTCAATGCCGCAATGTCTTCCCCTTGTACAGCCTCAACAATCCTCCTCTCCGCATATGTCGTAAAACCCTGGAATTAATAACAAGTCCCATAAATTATTATGTTAAGACAAGGACTATTACAAAAAACCCATGCAAACCGTGCCCGCACTTGTAATCAACATTTATATGTCCACCATTTATTTCACTTCATTAGTCGATTCCCTCGAACTCACCCTTAATCACTTCACTAAAGCCACACCATACTCAAGACAAGTAAAAATCTTCTCAAACGGTAATATCGTAAACAAATAAACACTTACGGATGCTAGCAAAAATAAATGCGATTTCCAAAAGAAGAAAAAATGGATGATCCAAAGACAAAAACAAATAGTCACCAGTAATTGAAATGGGCTTGTAAAGAAGCTTGGTAAGCACATTACTACTGAGAAGGTTTGGGATGTGGCTTCGAATGGTATTCTTCACCCTGCGGTGCCGAGGACCTTGTTGCTAATATTCTCTTTTACCTCAATTTTCTCAACAAAATGATACTCCTTGTTGAATATGGGAATGGACAATTCAGCATCAGGTCAGTGTATAATCTGATCAACTCCAATGAGCAAGATCCTCCGACATGTAACTGTCTGGCTTTGGAAGCTCCCTCTCTCTCAGAAACTATAAGGTTTTCTATGGCTTTGCCTTCACTTCAAGATATTGACTAATCTCCATAGAAATATCAGAGTTATGTCTCATAATAGTGCTTGTCCTAGATGCAATATGGAGGTTGAGGATATTGATCATTTGTTTGCTAATTGTCCACATACTCTTGCGACATGGGCACCTTATCCTAATCTTCAGTATTGGATGAGTATAATTGGCATTTGTAGATTGGATTACTATTCTTAGTAAAATAAAAATTCTGGACAACAAGGGATGTCCATCATAAAATATTATGTTGATTGTGGTTTAATGGTCATTTGGATTAGCAGAAATAGAAAAGTTTTTGATAACATTGACATCCAGTTTTCAGGACTACAATGGAAGGGTGATCCGAAAGGGTGATTTTGGGGATTTTCAAAGGCTTCTTGGACATGAAATGCATGGCATTTATCTAGAATCAGATTTCTCAGATTGCGGTGACTCTCATCAATGAAGGACCTCCAAAAAATTCCTCATACAGGAACATGATTGAGGATTGCAGAAGTATGTTGAACAAACCTAAAAGCTCCATTGTCCATTCTCTTTGGGAAGGAAATCGAGTAGCTGAATGTTTAGCTAGAAAGGGAATTGAGCAGGAGGCTCATCTGGTGACGCGATGACAGATGACTCCTCTCCGACCAAGGTTCTGTACAAGTTAGCCGCAGATGTTGCGAGAGTAGCAGTTGCTAGGGGATCAGCCCCTAGCCAAGTTCATTCTTTATGTGTTTCTGTTTTGTATAATTTTCTGGTGTACCAAAAGAAAGATATTGCCATATTGGAGTGTTTTATTTGCAGAAAATAGGTTATCGATCTTGTACTTTATCTCAAAAAATTTAAAAGATAGTCAAGATCAATATGGTGACATCCATACAAAAAACTCATACTAAGATTTGAATCCTATTCTCTGGAGGGAAAAAAACACAATATGGTAATACCAAACCAAAACAAACCAAGCCTTAAAAGTCCCAATTATTGGGATCGAAGAAACCAATAAGGTAATCCAATTTAACAAAAAAACAGGTTTGCGTTATTCTATCCCTACATCTAAGTGGATGACTACATAACATCACCTAAGTTATGCATTGTTCATGTGCAAAGACCAACAAAGAACAAATTGTCCATTTCGCGCTTGGTAAAATTTCTTTAATTGGAAGAACTCCACATGCAAAGCACGCACACATCTATGTAGTAGAATAAAGAGTTAAAGACAATAGTAGCAAGTAAATCCATTTATACCTCATTCAACCAAAAGTGGTCATTGGTCTTGTTAGTAATCAAATTCCCAGTCCAACTATGAGCGAGCTCGTGCGCCACCACCTGAGCCCCACTAGCATCCCCCTTAATCACCGTCGGCGTCAAGAACACCATCCTCGGATTCTCCATCCCGCCATAAGGAAAGCTCGGCGGCAACACCAGCAAATCAAACCTCTCCCATTCATACCCCCCAAACAAACTCTCCCCAACCCTAATCATATCCTCCGTACCCGCAAACTCCCTTGCCGCAGCGTCCAGCACTGCCGGCACGGCCTCGGCGTAGACCCTAGTCCTCGGCCCCACCTCCCTCCACCCAATCTCCCCGACCGCAAACGCAAACAAGTAGGGCGGCACGGGCTGTTCCATCACAAACTCCTCCACCACCCTCCCTTCCGCGCACCACAGGGCGTCATCACACGCCGCGGCCTCCTCGCCCGCGGTGGGCGGCCTCCGGTCGACGTGCCGGGCCGCCATCACTGCGGACAGCTGGCGTGGCACGTTGAGCCTGGCGGAGTAGCAAACCCTGGCGGCCGGGGTGTCCTGGCAAGGGAAGATGGAGCGAGCGTGGATGGACTGGCACTGGGTGTAGACGAAGGGCAAGGATTTGCTTAGAGTTTGAGGAGGGGAGAGCCATTGGAGGGCGGAGGAGGAGGGGGAGGTGGTGAAGGCGATGAGGATTTTGTTGGAAGTGTTGTTAGAGAGGGAGACGGTGAGGGACTGGCCCTTGATTGGGTCGGAGGGGGAGGAGAGAGAGAAGGGGAGGGGGGAGTTGGTGAGGGGATCGGTGACGGAGGAGATGGACAGAGAGCGGGTGTCGAGGGAGATGACGGCGGGGGAGTGAGGGGGGAGAGAGAGGAGAGCGGAGGCGTGGATGGTGGAGGAGGAGAAGTCCAGGTAGAGAGAGAGGGAGATGTGGGTGGTTAGAGGGTGGGAGGAGTCGGTGAAGGAGTGGGGGTCGATGGGTGCCATTGGAGAGATGTCAAGGTTTTTAGGGTTAGGTTTTTGTCTTTTCGTTTATACAGCAGCAGCAGTAGTAGTAGTAGTGAAGGAAGAAGACGGGGGGGTAAGGAAAATGTTATTTGTGCAGCCAAACAAGTGAAAATGTGTCTAATGGTTTGTTTCTCCCCCTCTTTTTTAATGGCTTGTAGTTTTTTTTTTTTTTTTGGGGGTGTTCTTGTGTTGTTCGTTGTGTTTTTTTTTATGACAAATCAGGTGTCCGGACCAACGTTCGCACTCCTCGACTAATCTTATGTTCGCACTCCTCGACTAATCTTATGGGACAAATTCCACCGTTCACTTGTGGAGATCTCAATTAAAATTAGAGCGAAACTCTATATGGATTAGCCCCAAAGAAATTGATGACATTTAAGAAATTTCAAACCTGGAGCTTGTTTGTTTGGGGGCTTTAAAGCCTCTGCGCACGATTTCTAATACATTTTCTTTATATATCTCTATTCGCTCAAATCTCCTTTAAATCCCAAAACGAACAAATCTGGAGGGAGGAAATCCTTGAGTCCTTGACTACCGACCAAACGCTTGCACCATTATCACAACTCCTACATGAAGTCCAATCGAATGTTGCCCCTTGACCATTAGACCAAACGCTTCACCATTATCACAACTCTTACATGAAGTCCAATTAAATGCAGCCTAATTAAGATCTCAATTGTGTTACATACACGCGGACCTCTCATATGTACGTGAGGGACTCTATTTGATGCTCTGTTTGAATTGTTATCTTACTGGACTTTTCCTTAAGATCCGTTGCCTCAATCCCGCGCCGGAGAAAAGAGATGCAAAGGAAAAAGGGTTGTTTTGACATTTTGTGCCAAGTCACTACTTCAAGTTGTCATGGGGAAGGATCCAAAGAAACCCCTTTCACAAGTCACAACACGTATCGGAGGCATTTTAGTAAGGTGCCGTTCCGCTTTCTTTTTTAAAAAAAGGATAGTAATAATGTCAAAACAGTTTTTGTTAATGTCAAAACTTCAGTGCATAAAAAATTTGTACATTGGATATGGTACAAGCCTTTTATGCACTAGAATTTTGGCACTAACAAAATCAGTTTTTGCATTATCATTTCCCTTAAAAAAAAAGGTATTTTCAAGCTCAAATATAATGAAAATAAAAAATAATTTTTTAATTTTTTTGTACCGTTTAAAAGATCTCAATGAGATCTATCAAACAAGATCCATATTAGTAGAAAAATTATTTGCGTAAACACATAATTTTTAAGCTTGAAATTATCTTCTTTTTCTAAAATTTCCTTTTCTTAGAAATTGGAACGGGCCCTAATTCGAACTTTTTTAACATTTGAATTCTTGATATAATAAGTCTTAATCAGATTTTAGTGAAAATAAAAGTCATTTTCAGCAATTAGAGCATCCGCATCAGCCTTAACCAATTACCTAATGCAAAACTGTGCATTAGCTAAAATGCATTCACGTAAATTTTCAAGTTATTAATGCTATGTTTGGTTTGTGTTTTGAATTTTTTTTTTTGAAAAATAGTAGGGGTAATAAATGGAGAGAGATAAATAGAGAAATGTTTGAAATAAAGAGAATCTAATGGGAATTTTTTTAAAAATATTATTTGAAAAGCAAAGAGAACAAACAATCGGAACAATTGACAGCCAATGACCACCGAGGTGGTAGCCCAGTTGGCGAGGGCCGCTACCTCTCCCCAACGCAAGCCCAGGTTCGAGGCCCCGGAGACACACTTATGTGTGCAAATTTCCGGTGGTGCCAAATGGCCTAATTTCGAACCCGTCTATGGACCAGGGAGGGGGACTTTTCGCCAACTGTGCACTAAGGTGGTGCCGTGGTGACGGCCCGTCCTTCCGGACGGTAGCTATGGCTCGAACCGGACATTCCACTGGCGGGTATGGAGCCCCTTTGGTCACGCCCATGGGGAGTTGCTACGCTGGTTGCCCCCTCCAACCCTTTTCGATTATCAAAAAAAAAAAAAATTGACAGCCAATGATTCCCAATAACAGAATGAATTGAATAATAAAATTGGCTATACGTTAGATTGGTTCAATTTTACCTATTTGACCATCTGGCCTTTTTCTAATTTTTGGAACATTTGAAGAATTTGCATTTTCGACCTTTCATTGATGGAATGATGGGTACCAACTAATTAATTTCAAGTTCGCTCAATACGTCTTTCACGGTATATGGAATCTCCAATAGGAGATGTCAAATTGGTGATGTCAAATTTTTTTTGAAGACTTATGTGGCATTTTGACATTTTCAATTTGACATCAAGTTCTTCCTCTTCAACCCTCTTCTGTCAAAAAAAACAGAGCTCAAACTTAAAAGGGAAAAAAAGAAAAAGAAAAAGAAAAAAAAGAAATCTTCAAACGGGAGAATTTTTTTTGAACTTCCAAAGGTAGTTTTTGAAATTTGGCATGTAGAGAGGTAGATGTCAAAATTGGCATGGAAGTGAGAGATGTCAAAACGACGTCAGCTTTGGCATGAGTGAAGGCAAATGGGTTGAATTGAACATAATAGAATTTTTTGGCTAGGACACAATAGTTAATCTCTTTTTGTAAAGTAAAAAGAACATCGTCAAATTAAAAAGGGGAGTGATTCTGCCACTCTCCTTTTCAAGGGAGTGACATTAACAAAAAGGGGAGTGGCAAAATCAATTCCCATTAAAAATAGTACTACATAATTCAACCTTTTTTCTTTGAAATGAAACATACAAGCATTGAGATCAAATAGAATGTGAAAATATTATAGTAAAAATCATTCAAGATACTGCATAAAATATCTCCACCAAGATTCTTGCGTAAGTTGGCAAATTTTACGTTACGAACTACCTTTTGTGTCTCACATTTTACAATATGGGGAGGGGGGAAAGATGCAAACTCTTGACCAATGATCTCGGTTCCTGAACCAGCTTCCAAGCGTCACTGAACCACATCGGCCATGGCTAAAAATGGTTGAGCAAGATGCCATGGTTTCACTCTGCATCAGAGCAGTCGTCTGAAAGGAAATTCACCAGTTGCGGCTGTGGCTCCACTGGCATTGAGCCGCCTTTTAATCTCATCATGTTATGGTCCTCCAGTACTCTCACTGGACAGAGCAAGGACATGTTCCTTCAACATATTTGTTGGAAAGGAAAGGAAGACAAGACTACCATTCATTTGAGATGCCTAACAGTAAATGTGAACCCACTTCCACAAAAAACTTCAGTTCTGCTGTGTGTGGTAGGAGGTTTGTGTTCAACTTTAACCACCTGAGGACTTGTCTGATCAACGGTACTCCCCAAGCCAAGCTGACCATGTTCACCCCAACCCCATGTCATTACTAATGCATTTTCTGCACACACATGCGATTGAAAGAAAAATAAGTACGCATGTTGCAGAAAATAGGCAGATGGTAATATAGGGCAAATATGCTACCTGTTACTAGAGCTGAGTGTTCAGCTCCTGCTGCAATCTGAAGAACTTTTATCCCATTGAGACCAGGGATCTTACCAATATCGACTTCCTTGGAACCTTCTGCAGTATGAATACCAATAAATTGTACACTATGATTAGTTTATCTCGTAAAAGCAATCACTCAAACAGTGAAGATTAGAGGACCATAATATCAGCAAATTAACGTGTCTGATTTCTAAAAAGCTCACACAATCGAGTTCAAATTATTTATTCGAATACAGATTCCCAAGACAATAACCCTGGTAAACCTTCTCAAACGGTCAGGCATCATGTGTCCTCATATGCACATGGTAAATGGTAATTGCAATATGTATGCTTGATAAATGATACTAAAAAACCATGAATTACTCATTGTGTTGTTTATAGAGTCCAACTTAGCAAAATGCGTATTACCAGACAAATGTTTTGCCGGGTTCATCCTCTGAGATTCACTGAGCCACCCATGGTGCTTGCCTCCAAGCATATAGACTTCTCCCTCACCTGTTTAAGACACTGAAGATAATACGTCAACCACTTCCCTGAAAAAAGGAAAACCGAGAAGAATGGTCAAATGTATTGCATACTTGTTAATAGTAAAGCATGATTCCATCCAAGAGCCACCTGGATGAAAGATAAAGATGAACTCAAACGCTGGGGATTGTTAACATCTGAACCACCGCTGAATCCTCTTCCCCAGGTGTACAGACACCCTTCAGCTAAGATTGCCGGACACAAAAACAAAAAGGGAAACAAGAACTGAATTAGGGAAAGTACGCAACGACATGTGAATATAGTAATACTTTCTACAGCTGTATAATCTAGTATATGGCATTTATCTTTACAAGACTAGAGGGGCTCACCAGATAATGCTGCACTATGGTCTCCATTTGCATTGATACCAAAAATATTGGCATCTTCCAATCCTGTGGTAGTTTGAGGAAGGCATATTGATCCAACTTTATCCTCGGAAATGCCCAGTTGACCACGCTTGCCAGATCCAAATCCGTATACTCTATCTCCAGAATGACCTGCAGTAGATTGCTCTTAGATTTCAGTATTGCAATTACCAAAGCTAACGGATTTGAAATTGTCAAACAGCAAAATAAAAAATAAGGTTATTGCTCAGTTTCCAACCCCAACAATACCTCTTAGTTCACGGTGCACATCCAATTCATGTGTTTGCATTCTATATCCCACCAAGATAAAGTGGCCAAAAAAAATAATACAAACACATACCGTGCAGTATCATTTGCCATCTAGAGTAACTCAGCTAACTAACAACATCATAACCGTGTAATCTGATATTTACCTTCCAACAAGACCAATGAATGGCGCATTCCGCATGCTATCTGCTCAACATGCCTTGAAGCAAAGTATGAAACCATTACTGGAAAGCTATTTGACTTCCAATCACCATGCCCAAGTTGACCAAAAGAGCCATCTCCGCATGTAAAAAGCCTTCCAGTATCTATCTAACAGCAAATACAAATGACGATGAAGAGTGAACTAGAAAGGTAAAATGACGATGAAGAGCGAACCAGAAAGGTAAAAAAACTAATGCTCTGGGAGGAACATGTAATAACCACCGAGAAAGACAGGCAATGAAACAAATTAAATAAGCCACTTTTAGTCTAAAGAATTATAACAGAACAATCTGAAAAATCCAGCATATCCCCAGTGACGGTTTATAGGGGATTTCCCCAGTAACGGTTCATCTCCAAGTAACTGAGGTCGCCACAGCGTCTCACATCCAATTGAGCTTGTTCATATCCTAAAGCAGTGAGCTCGCCTCTGAGGATCACTCTCCCTTACTCATAAACATTCATAGCTCCACAAGCTCACAAAGCCCGTAGCAAGTCCAACAAGGCAACACCATCCTAGGCCGAGAGCAAGGCCTAGATACCTGCTAGGGAACATAGGAGGCATGTGGTATGGAGGCTAGAGCAAACACGATTTGTCAACACTCAAACTCCACAAGGATAGCTCCATCTTGGCCCGGTCACAGAGAGAGAGAGAGAGAGAGGCATTGACTGCCTGACATCTCAGAAGATATATCACAACCACCGCCTGACACCTCAGAGCCCAGATCATACAAACCACATGCCCAATGATATGAGCCTCCACATATCATCTAAACCACCTCTGACAATCTCATAATATAGAATCCAAGTTCTAATAGTAAAGCTCAAAGAGAAACCCTGTCAACCTCCATTCAGTTCCACCAATGGGGAGAAAGTTAACCAACTGGCTTCCCATTCCTCCACTCCTCCAAGCATTCAATATTATTAAAAGTTGAATGCACAATGAGCACACTTTAGTGTCTGGTCGACCACTCTCCACTGCCGCAGTCCCTCTAAGACTGTTCCTCCACATCTGGTGTTCTCAAGCCATTGTAGTGCCCACCATATTCTCAAACGACTAAGTCAGGTCTGCTCTTACCCCTTAATCCCACGCATACTATAGAGGAAAACTATATCCTACATAATACCAGCTGTTTTGTATCAATGTAATTGCCTAGATAACACAAACAAGTCCCAAGAGATGAGTCACAAAATGGTAGTTACCAAATGGTTCATTTAGTTGCAACCCCTCTCAATGGGAATTTTTTTTCTGAGAATTGCAAAATGGAAATTACGAACTGGTTCATCTGGAGAAAATAAGGGCTTAAGCAATCAAGTTCAAGTCCTTGGAAAGCTAAAAGGAAAAGAAAAGGAAGTTGGAATTTGGGTACAGAAAGCTAGAGATTATGATCATACATATCTCACGCTCAGATTTTTACCATGTGCGTTGATATTAAACTTGTTAAGGAACAAGAAATGGAAAGCACTTCCAACTACTTAATGAAAAGTTTCCAATTTATAGGTAATGAAACTACAAAAATAGATTGCTTAATAAATTCAAGGACCAATAGAAAACGGTGAGAATATTTTAGGACAGACCTGTAACAAAGCCAGAGTGGTTCCATCCAGCAGAAACATGAGTCACAATGAAGCCCTCAAAGAACTCAACAGGCTTCGGTTGCAAACTGCTGACCATATCCCCATGACCCAGCTGACCACAATTTCCTCTTCCCCATGTCACCACTCTTCCCCCTGCAACACAAAACTCAACCAATCCAGCGTTACTGTTCAAATTGTCACTCTACAGGACCCCAATAAATGGGGAAAGAAATGATTTTCCTAAATGGTACTCTATAAGACTGAAAGGCAACTTCAAGCATGGTCCCAGCAGAAATCAATCACTAATCTCCATCCATCAGATGCAAGACAATTGAGACTAAGCACAGCTATTATAGATGCATACACCTACAGGGCCGGCTCTACTAGGTATCCAGGGGTTCAAGCGAATCTTAGTTTAAAAAAATGCGCTAAAATTATGTTCTATATTTTAACATAGACTTTAATAATTCTTCTATATTGTCTGCATTGAGTCATATTTCTGCGAATCAAAACTAAACAGAAATCAGCCCCAAGGGTTAGTCCGGTTAGTTGGCGGGTTTGCTCCCACACAATTGATAGGGTTCAGTTCTTGGTGTCATGCCGCAAGAAAGAATTCATGTGAATCCCCATGGATTGCCTTTGACCAGAAAGGAATTAGTCGAGCTGCGTGTAAGCTAACCCAGACAACCCCTGACCATCAAAACAAAAGAAAAAGAAAAAACTAAACAGAAATCTAATAAAATTTGTTGGTAAGTAGACGGTATAGCTCAACAAAATAACATAAACCAGCCCAATAAACTTCTGACAAACAAAAAACTTAATTTTGCCTAGAGTTTCGTGTCACGAAAATTTTCTGTACGATATTATCACCGATACAACTAAAATTCTAGAGCCGACCCTGCACACAGAGAGAGAGAGAGAGAGAGAGAGAGAAGGTTTCGTACCGGTAGTGAGAGCAATGACGTGGGCGCCGCCGCAGGAGAGGAGAGAGATGGGACCACCAGCAGCAGCACCGATGTGGAGTGGAATAGGGAGGTGTTCGTCTTGAAGTTTTCCTGTCCCTAGCTGTCCATCGGTTCCTGCTCCCCAGCTCCATACTTCTTCTTCTTCTTCTTCAATTACAACTAGTCTTTCTTTTTCTGCCATCATCACCTGAAGAAAATCTCGGGTTCTCTTCTGGAGACCGTCGGGCTGTAACTTACTACATGTGTTTGGATTCTTTGGAATGGAAGTGGTTCCGCTCTGGTGCAAGTTTTGGGCCCGTACGTATCAGAACCTAGACCGTCTATTTGCTATATAATCAGTGGTTCGGATTTACTCAGATATTTGAATCGACCTTTTAAGAAGAGTTACAAATCCAAACTAGTGGTTGTCCCGACGGACGGTTTAGATTACGACTGTTCCAAATTTTGGACCGGAAAAGATCCGATTCTGTTTGGAATTTTTAGGAGGAGAAGAGAAAAGAAAGTGGAGGAAAATTTTACATTGCGAACAAAAAACAAAAAACTTCAAACTATTTTATTAGTGTCTTTTCTCTCCAAACCAAACAATGGATGAAAATAAAATTTAAGTTTTGCTTTTTTTTTTTCCTTCCTCTTTTCTTTTCTTAGTTTCAGTCAAACCTTCAGGGCACTTTTGGGATAAATTTTTAGATATTTCGGTTTGTTTTGGCGAATTTTTATTCAATTATGTAAAACTTCTTAGAGAGGCATCTAAAATGAGAAAAAATACAGCAAAAAAAATCAGCAAAGATTAAAAAAAAGAAAGGGGTTGAAAATGGCTTTCTTTGTTATTTTTAGTCTCGTCTGAACTGAATTTTTTATGTAATTTCGGTCCATATAATTACACCCTTTTGATGATTCTCGCCAAGACGAATGGGTTCCGAAAATTCTGCCAAAAAAGATCACTGAATGCAAATTATAAGACAGTATTTAAGAAAAAATTACGTAATTTAGATCAAACTCACCCTTAATTGTTCATGCCACTCTTAGGCCGAGTGGGTGACCTTCCGCTTGCCAGCAGTTAGATCTGAGGGGTCTTCAGCAGAACCTAGAAATGAGTATTATTCCCCTTTCGTTGGTTGATTTCTAGTTTTTGTGAATGAATTAGAAGTACAGACGAAGAAAAATTGCTTCACTTATCATTTCCCTTTCTTTCTTTTTCTCCCGATTTTCTTTGAAAAATTATAACTGTACTGAAAATCGCTGGTTTTTATTGCTTCAATGCATTTAGGAACCATTGACGACACGAGAGAACAGCAATCAGCAAGCCAAAAATAAAACAGTAGTACTCCATTGTTTTGCAGAGTCAGCTACGTTGGCTCCACCATTGTTCTGCGTTTTTTGATAAAAAGGCAACCAAATCAGGATCTACAATCTTTACGCAAAATAGAATCAAAATCAGGCGGAATACAACCATTGTTCTGCGTTTAAATCTGCAATTTGTACCATGAAAAAGACAAGGGAAAATATATACTCCGTACATCCTATACTAGGTTAATGCAACAAATCCTTCTCAATCTTTTGCTTTTTAAAAAAACTAATCTGGGGTCTCTTGAGCTAAAAAGACCACAGTTAACACTAATCTCAGAAAATGCACCATGAGAACATATAAGTGACGCAACGCAACACGTGAT
>JAOTQK010000004.1:14162585-14175900 GCA_025642025.1 Rhododendron ferrugineum
CCCCCCTCCCCCTAAATAACGAATAGATTATAGTCGATGTAGTTGCAGTGGACGAATTCTCTGTTGGTGCAAGTTTGTGCATGTTTGAGACTGTGATAGGCTTATAGCTAGTAAGACTTGTTTTGGTTGACTTGTAAACACATATGTAGGCGGCGAGGATGTCGACTCCTTCAAGGAAGAGACTGATGAGGGATTTTAAGAGGTTGCAACAGGATCCTCCTGCAGGCATCAGTGGTGCTCCTCATGACAACAATATAATGCTCTGGAATGCTGTTATATTTGGGTTAGTTGCAGAGATTAAATTATGTTTATATTTGTTTGCACGAGCCTTCTGCTTGTAGGATTCATGATATTCATCTTAAGAATATCTTTCTAATAGATGTCATGTTTATATTACAGTCCTGATGACACGCCATGGGATGGAGGTAACATCATTGTTCTTCCAGTTAATGAAAGGATGTATCTATCTGTTTGCGTTTGAATGTACCCATTTATTTAAGTGAAAGGTCTTGCCTGTCAGTACAAATCTGTCATTTCCTGTGCAGTCATATAAGTTTTGGGTGACAGTGGTTGGCAGTATCAGTGTTCATATTTTGGAAGAAAATCAACTCGAGAGTATTCTTAATATTTTCTCATGGTGATGTGGTCCAGTGTCGTACCTTTGTGCATTTTCTTTTGTCATTCTATTCCCTCGTTTAAAAAGATTGGGCTAAAAGGTCCATTCTACTGTCTGTTGCACTTGCATAATATTGTAAGAATGGGTGATTTCCTTTGCTGACTGACTTGGTTGAATATGAATTTGGCCTACTGGGCCATTCATGTGACCTCTGATCTGCATCGACAATGCATTCTGTATTGAACATGTAATTTAACTCCCCACTATCTTTTGGCATTTTTTTTTGTACGAAAGGATACAGTTGGCCTTCAGCTTTTGTTACAGGAATTTGCTTTTTATTCTAGTACGGTGGCACCAATTACATGCTGTAGAGTTAGACGTTATGAAGCATCGACGTGTCTAAGTGGTCGCTGTATCCATGTCGGACAAGTCAGGGACACTGATACGCTGGGAACACACCAGGATATTGTGGGACATGCCAAGTGGCGTGTCCATCAACCAATCCAAGCCAAACCAAACTGATCCGATTCGTTAGTTTCAGTCAATTGAGGTCGGCTTTGTGGATTTGTTTTCTCCATTAACCTTTGGCGAGGGTATTCTTTTGCCGTCTCTGTGTCCCATTTGTCCATGCTTCTTAGGTTTTAATATTCAATAACCATCTATTAGTCTTTGTGTAGTTTGGTCGTTGAAATATGCTCTCTTTTGTAATCTCATCTAGCTTCTTAACCATACCAGTTTTACGTAAATGTAGGACATGGAATTTCAGTTATTTTTGTTTGATGATGCTTCTAGATTATTTTTTGAAGTACTTGCTTCTATTAACAAGCAGGTTGCTTCTACGTTATGCAAGTTACTTTTCTTACTGTCCAAATTTGTTTTTCTGTTGGTTCTAAGTTTTTCCTGTTGTAAGTTTCTGTTCTGTAATAATGGCATTTCTGCATTCACCAGGTACATTTAAATTGACACTTCAATTTTCTGAGGATTATCCAAATAAGCCACCAACAGTGCGCTTTGTCTCTCGAATGTTTCATCCTAATAGTAAGTTTTAAGCATGCTCTTTTTCGTTCTTTATCTACATTTTCAGTCCTGAAGTAGTTTCAAAGTTATATTTTCTGCAAATGCGCCAAGTGTTGTGAGTGAATTCAGTTGGCTAGCTGTATGTGTAGTGCCTAATCTTATTCTTAGCTCTTTTGCAACTTTGTTGCCCCCAGGGGTGTACAGCAGTGGTGGATGGAACGTGCATTTTCAGAGTCTATGCTGTATGGTTTACGTTACCATGTTTTATTTCCTTTATACACGCTCTTATAGCGTGTGGAAACATTTATATGTTTTGAGGTCCTCAAAAATATCTCTTTGCATTTCTATTTCTAGTGAACTAGTCCTTGGCAATGATAATTCGCATTTTAGAATATGATGTGCCTAATAGGAGGTTAGGAGGAGGGCTTTTGGTGTTAAAGAGTTTGCACAAACAGTCAACTCATACTTACCAGTTGACAGAACAAAAAGAACATATTCACTTTTTATTACTGGAAATGACTTATCACGCTACCGCTTCCAGTGTTGTTGTCACTGATATTACCATTTGTTTTTCATCATTGTTTTTGTGGTCTGAAATGGACTGTAAGCATCTATCTGCTGATAGATTCTTACATAATTAATTTTGCCTTTTCCTGCTCTAAGTTCCTTCCTTTCCTTCACTTTTGGCAGTCTATGCAGATGGTAGCATTTGTTTGGATATTCTACAAAATCAGTGGAGTCCTATCTATGACGTGGCCGCTATACTTACCTCTATCCAGGTGTGGGATTTTGTGCCACTTAGTCTTTATATGCGTGAACTTTGGACTGTGACTAGCGTTGTGCAGTAAGAACCCATGGTCATTCTGAGAGTTTTCCCAGTTGTTTTTTCGCTTCCCGTTCAGGCCCCTAGTATGGGCCTTCTTTATGTTATATCTTAATGCTCAGTGTAAAGGAAAGGAGAAAATATTAGCATTTCCTTAGGTTTTGTATGAGAATGGATTTTCTCTGGCCTTATTTAAAGCAAATACAATTGGAAAAGAGGCATTTTTGGTTCTTTGGTTAATTTTTTTTTGGATGCCATTGGTTTGAATTGGGAGACTCCACCTATGTATTGAGATCAACGGTGGTGAAATACTACGAGAACTAATTTCTGTTTCATGGGTGCCTTCTTCCTCCTCGTAACCTTTCATTTTTCCTTCTTTCTTAATTAGAACTGTTTACTTAGCATCCTCCGTGACCTTTGCCCTAAGTTGAGCTGTCAACAGAAAACTGAAGATTGCCATCGACGGAGATCTCCTCCCACACTGCTGGGTAATGCTTTGTTGAACTGCACATTCAGCTCTTTAACATTATGGATTGCGTTAACAGCCTGGTGGGAGTGGAGTACACGGTGTAATTAACAACCATGATAATCGTATGTTAGGGAGCTAAGGGGTAGTATTGACAACCCACTAAAGCCTTCTTCCGCACTCATTGGGTTGGCTGAACTGTTTGTCCTTTTTAGTCATTGAGCAGTGTAATACACGCGGATAGTTCTCATTCAAACTGGGGAGTCGGAATTCTTTTTTGTTGTCATTTTTGTGTGAACATACTTTGGGAGCCTCCTTCAGACTCTATTTGTCAAGCTAAATTGTCTAGACTCTATAGCAGTATTATCAACGGTATTGACATTAGTTTGCATTAGCTAAATTGTCTAGACTCTATATACATAGTTGCACTAAGGTTTTTTTTTCTTCTTTTTCCTGTGTGCTCTCTCTTTTTCGAATTTTGTATTTTAACCATGGCCTTTCCTATGCAGTCATTGCTGTGTGATCCAAACCCAAACTCTCCTGCCAATTCAGAGGCTGCAAGGATGTTTAGTGAGAACAAGCGCGAGTACAACAGGAGAGTAAGAGAGAGTGTTGAGCAGAGTTGGACGGCTGACTGATACCCCTGGAAGGGTGCTTTCAAACTTCCAAGAAAGTCCCATGGCCTGTTAGAATAACACGGAAACTTAAAGACAATTGTGTTGAAGACTGGTGAAATTTGCATTACAATATATGTTTGCTTATGTCCTACGGATAAAATGTTAGCCCTTGCTGTTTCAGTTCATCAAAACTTCCTATCTTGCCTTTTTCGTTAAGGTAGTGTAAACAATTTCCTTGTTATATCATCTGCTGCTACCGGTGATCTGTGATGTACTATGAATCGTCGTCTTAGGTGAAGTGAGATGTTTCTAGGTCCCTTCCGCGATGTAATATCTTTCTTTTGAGAAGTTCGTGTTATTGACATGGGGAATCTGAATCTTCAACTTTATCTCCATTGTGGTAAACATTGTGTTCAGGCATTTGTGGCCATGCTTGAAAAGGTTGACATTGATGAAAATGCAAAGGTCCGGCGTGCATCACACAGAGTTTCAATGCTTTCAAATTCAAAATAATTTTGTGTTTGACCCCTTCTTTACCCCTTCTTTATAAAAGCCCTACGTTTGTCATTGCTAGGAGGGCCCTTTTCATCAAGTCCATGGAATCATACCAATAATCACAACAAAATGTTATTCAATGTACTTGACTATGATGGTAGTGTTCAGCATGCAACACATAAGCACTCCAAAGTGAGGAGTACTAATTTATTTGACAATGCTGACTTTCGCCGATAAAAAAAGAGTGTTACTAATTTACAAGTGTGCTTATGACGGGCGCGGATCTGTATTTTGAAGGGGTGGAATAGATCACTAAAACTTTGTACTTAGGTTGCCACTGGTGGTGCTCCATCCTTGTTGAACTTGCATTGAGTACTGCAAATGCCAAACAACGTCTTCTATGGTTGGTCGCGCACTTGGATCTTCGCAAAGACATTTTGTGCTGATTTCAACTGCAGTTTTCATCGATTCGTAAGCAAAGGTTCCTCGAAGTGAGGGATCTATCAACTCTTGTAGTTTCGACGTTGACTCAGCTAAGGCCTTCTCAAGCTGTATAAATGACAACAAAGTCGAAGCAAGTTCAAAAATAAGTTTTACCGGAACTGAAAACGAAAGGTGGCGGACAATAAAAAGAGTGAACCACAATTCATACATGATACTTCAGATTGTCTACTTCGCTTTCTGATGTGATTGGTTTACCGGTAATTACTTCAAGCAGGATAACACCCAGTTGATAGATATCATTCTTTTCTGGATTTTCATTGCTGCATACATAGAGAGAGTTAAGAGTTTCAGTGAAATGTTAGTTAACGTTACGTAGCAGAGAAAAAACAATGGAGGCAGACGTAGAATACCTGCTGAGGCGGTTTGAAGCATCTTGTCGATTGAGAGGGCTCTCTGAACCTACCTGGTATTTCCAGAATGTAATGGATTTAGCAGAAAATTATCATCTATTAACAAGGTTAATCTTAGAGAATAGCTTCTCTCCGATCAACCCGACATGTAGTTCGACGTTTATGAGAGAGTGGATTTCATGTTGGACCCAAGTACTGTTTTTTATTGAACGGCGGACCCAAGTACTGTTTGCGCGCTTACGGTTACACAGAAAATAAGACTGGACATCCAGTTGAGAGAAATCCACCGTATAATAGCAATAGAGCAATGCTAGGAATACAACTTAAAACACAACGCCAATCACAAATGCGTCTAGAAGCGTTCAACACAAGGGCCCACATACATGGAACAACTCCGAACACAGCTATGTTCCTAGACTTACACATAGCAATAATATGAAGTATTTTGAACTGACTCGATTTGGACATTCCATTCAACAGTACAGTTTGTCTTGGTAACTCTATTACGGGGCCTAAATTTATGATTCGAACCTTTCAATCTGTTGTAGGGCCCGATGAAGAAATCATTAATTCAACAAATAAGGTGGATTGAAGGACTGTAGCTACATAATTTATCTGATCATATTTGGCTTCAACGAAATGGACGCCATGTTTGATTTTGAAAACAGGACATTCATGGGGTTGAAGAAAATTGTGATACGTTCACGCGGACATGATTGTCGAGTAAATTTGATTATTAATTTGTTACCTTGGAAGGCAACGATATGTTATAGCTACTAATCTTTGCAGTGAGACTGTCATCCAACAATATGTTTTCAATCTTCAAATCATTCCCAAAAACTCCCGGCGCAAATCCAGTGTGCAGGAATTGAATTCCCCTGGCAATCCCCATGGTAATCCCCATTCTCTGTGGCCATTGCAGATATTCCCTCTTCTTCGAATCTGCCAAATTATACACACACAAATTCCTTAGATTCCTTGTTGAATAAATAAGTTGGTCATTGTTTCAGATTCACTATGAACTCAGAGGTGACTGTATGATTTTAGCTGTCTAAAAGTATTTTCAATAGTTAGATTTTGTTGAGAGCTTCTTCTTGAGAAGAATAGTTTCTTCCCCGGGAAGAATTTCTTAGAATCTAGATCATTAATTGCCGAGATAGACGACCCAGATGAAACCAACTGTAGAGAAGCCAGGTCCTTTCCGAAAAGTGTTATGAAAAGCGGAGTCTGAAATATCTACAGAACACAGAAATCGCCAATGTTGATGTATGCTTAAGTACCTGTCAAGTGATCTCTTAGAGACCCATTCGCAACATTTTCAAGCACAAGAAATAGAGTCATAGCTGTATTTGGATGGTCCTGGTATGTGACAATACAGTGGCCGACAACGCTGACCAAATGGTGGTGCCTAAGCTTCGATATCACTTCCATGTGCTGCTGCAGATTTTGCTGTGAATGCTTCTGTTTGATCTTCAGACATTTTACCATGGCCGTTGAGCCGTCTCTAAGGCAACCCTTGTAGAGCTGCAGGAAATCAATGTATCGTTTGTAGTTTGAATAAATTTTATCCTTTGTGAGATTGTAAATGAAGAATTTTCACGTCTTTGGTATCGTTTTCGTATTTTGCTTTTACTTTACAGTGAAACATAGAAAGCTTGTTTAGCAGGAAAATCTTTCCAATCTTTTCATGGTTTTTGTTGCACAAAAATCAAAAAACTTTATAACCGCAAGCATCATGAGTACCACTAGAGTTCAGTGTCCCTAGAACATTGTCACGTGATGCTGCCCCAAACTCCATTTTCACCACACATTGAGCTGGGATTCATACATTTTGTTGTGGGCTAGCTCCACCACATGCTGTGGTGGAAAAAGGCGAGGACCACCACGTGCATGGCGGTGCCCCTACGTCCATGCGAGTGTTTGAAGCGTGTGTGCAAAAAACGTATAATTGCGCGCAGCATAATTTCTTTATTTGTACCTGTCCGTGAGATCCTTCCCCTACCAAATTTGCTGGGTCAAAGTTGTTGGTAGCATCCTCCATGTCCTCCAGTTTGAAAACATGATACGGTGGTAGTCCCAGTGTTGGTGACTTTATACTTCTCGGAACATGCCCTGTTCAAATTCAATAAAAACATTAAAAGTTATAGACGGTTCAAATTTGTATATGCTCAGATTCGATCTGAGCCGTCTGTGCTGAGGTGAACGGCCGAATATGCATGCGCTCTGCAGGGAGCTGCTCGGCAGTATCCCCGGGTCTGTGAAATAGAGATAGAAAACGGCAAGAAGCAAAGGAGAAAGAGGCCTTACTCCCATCAACGACAGGGGATCCGCGAACAGAAGGTGTCTTGTCAACAACAAAGCTGTTACACTTAATGCTACTTCTCCCTTTATTATTACTCCCTCTTTTTGCTTTGATGAGAATTACCAAGATCACCAACCCAACTACACCACCTGCTCCAACAAACCCCACAATAACCCCGAGTATCACCCCGAGTTTACTCTTGGATTGACCGTTCTGCTCTCCAGCCGAAGGCTGAACGGTCAATGTAACCGCTTTGTCACAGAACGACACGTTGTGCTGGTACCTGGACGAAACCCCGCTCGATAAACAGTTCCAGTAACTCAATACCGTCCGATTACCAGAGCCCGATCCGATGCACGCGGGTAAGTTCCCGGTCAAGTAGTTTTCGGAAATGTCGACGTAGGTGAGATTTCCACTGCAAGTTAAAGTGTTCACGAGGAGGGCCCCGCTAAACTGGTTATACTGCAAAACGAGGTACTGAATCGATGGCAGAGAGAAGAGGGCGGGGGGAATGGCTCCCACGAGTCCGTTAAAAGATACGTCAAACCGTTCGAGGAGATCAAAACCGGCGATCGTCGAAGGAATTTCCGATCTCATCGAGTTGTTTTTCAGTGTGATGTTGACAAGAGCGGGACCCAGCGAGGGGAATGCAGGCCCGAGTTGGTTGACGCCCAAGTCGAGCACCTGAAGCGACTGTAGCGGTACGAGATCCGGAACGCTACCGTTTAACAAATTGCCAGACAAACCGAGACTAGTGAGATTTTTCATACTCGAAATCGACGCGGGTATCTCCCCGTAAATGAAATTGGAGCTGATGTTCAGCACTTGGAGTGAGTTCAGCTGGTCGATCATCGGAGGGAGCGGACCCCACAAGCCTAACGACACCAGAGACAACATTTTCAAGCTTGTGAGATTTGTCAGGGTGGCGAAGAACGAAACGATGGAGAAATTACCAGAGAGGGTTTGGTTAGGAAATGGTGGGTTTTTCCGAGAGGTGGCGATTTGGGAAGGGGATGGCTTGTTTCCGGTGACGGTTAATTCGGTTACGCGATTGCCTGAGCAGGCAATCACCAGGAATGGAGATGGAGGGAGGTGACAGAAGTCGGTCGAGTTGTTCCAGTCTTGAAATGCTTCTGGGTATTCAAGAAGTTGCTGGATTTCGAAGAGGGTTCCGGTTTCGGAGGGAGAGAGTTGGGCGATCGAAGGAGGAGGAAAGGAATGGAAAGTGAGAAGAGAAATCAAGAAACAGAAGAAGAATGACCGGGAGCTCTCCATTTTCAGCAGGAAAATGAAGGTGGAGCTTCTTCTGAAGTCCCGGTTATTTTTGCTGGACAGCAAAGAGTTGGACTAGTTCCCGCAGGGCATTTGCTCTTGGCTTTAATCGGGCACCTGCTAGCGGACGGTGGGATTGGCCGCCGGATTAGTTGAGGTGCGCTGTATGAGAATTCATTTGGTCTGATGCTGTTTGGCACGGTATTTGGATATCTCTTCTGTTACTTCTTCTCTACTATCATGGCCATCAATGACCCTTGGGTTGCTGATGGGTTCTTCGGAATGCTGCCGCACAACACGCATAAGCTGGTCCTGACACCTGAGTTATCATCAGAAGAAAAAAATTTGAACTAGTCTGCATCCAATGCATCTAGTAAACTGTGTAATGCAATTAATTTCAAGCAATGAACTAGAGATAAAATCATGAAAAAGACAGCATGGGCTTTACCTGGATTAAGATCTGATAAAATAGAGTCCCTGGTCTGATTTTCTACTGTAATTGCTCAGAGTACAACATTCAGAAGGGAGATTCGGGAAAGGGTGGGAAAATTTTTGAGGAAGAGAAAATGACCTGGAAAAATGGAAAGAACACAATTTGGTGAAGAGGGTCAGAGATCTGAAGAGGTTCATGCAAGATGAAAGCTGTAAAAACTACGAGTGTCTGCCTGGCTACTTGCTATGGACAAAATTGGAAGAAGCAATTCTCAACGTGGGGCTACGAGAAGTGGAGTATGTTATTAAATTGCTGATGACACCCTCAAGGAGTTGGCTGAGACTTATGGGTTTGCTCATTCTTTAGGGTTTCAGGTACCAAAAATATAAATTATAAAACCAAAGAATTAACTAGTATTCCGAAGAACAATGGTTAAGTCCAGGATCGTCCGCATAGAGTAAAAAGCTGAGTTGCAGTAGTTTCAATTAATTTCTAATTTAATTCGAAAAGTGAAGAGAAGTTGGATTTTGATTTGATTAAACTAAAATTAAACTAGAAAGCGATTAAAGAATTTGGAAACAAATGAGAGAAGGGACTAAGGTTTCCGATTCAGTCTCCCCTAGTAGCATAATTATTTCGAAACCTAGGGTTCACATTCAACATTCTACTTAACCATCGTAGGGTAGCAATTCCTATCGATAATTCCCAAAAAATAATCAAGATTCGTACTCCGTATAGACTATCTCAACACGGCACGGATCGTCTCACTGGATTTAACCAATGGCACGACCCGTCTCACGTCGTATAGTCTATCTCAAAGCCTATCCTGAAATATTAGAAACCATTGTATAATAGTATTTGAAACCATGGATACAAATACATTCAAATGTCAGAAAAAATATAAACTCTCATAAAAAGTTATGAATCGACCAAGTCATACAATCAAGTCGAATATAAAACCCTAGAAATCAAACAATCATATTACTTAGAGAAGCATCCTCGTCACCCTAGCCGAAGCGTTTAGCCGATCATGGAGTATTGTGCGTTATGCGAAGTCGTGGCCACCACCATGGCCTGTTGCTACGTGGGAATGAGATATCCCAAACAAAACCCTTGCTGCCCTTTTATAAGTACTGAAAATAATTTTCTTGAGAAAGGAGGCGCCCAACTTTTAATTATTGGCCCATCATTATGCACATAATTGTCTATCTTGTAGGAATTTTATTGGGTGTTTCTTTCTTTCCATCCATTATAAGCTTAGTCCAACTCCTTGATTAATTTGATCGGCAAGTATAACATTCTCTAAGCATGACTTCGAGCTCGCTTTGCATCGTTAATTATTTTTATATCGATTTAGCTTCAAAGGTTATCCAACAGCTCCGTAGGTTCTGAAATAAAGAAAACGAGTATCAAACTCCAAATAATATAGTAAACAGACATAACAAGAGTAAATTAGGGGGGTGTAAATGAGCACATTTAAACTCACCTATCAGTAGGGGTGATAAACGAGCCAAACGAGTCAAGCAGGTAGCTGATCAAGCTTGGTTTGATAGCTTAAGGAGCATCAAAAATATGTTCAAGCTTAGCTTGTTTACGAGACGAGCTGATCTCAAACGAGCTTTAATCAAGCCAAACACGAGCTGATCTCAAGTAGCTTGAATTTTTTATGAATAATAAGCCGAACGAGCTGAGTAGTAGCTTGTTCAAGTTTGGCTTGAAATCTTAACGAGTTTCAAAAAAATGTTCAAGCTTGGTTTGATTATGTAACAAACCAATCTTAAACAAACTTTTAACTAGCAAACACGAGATCAGACTCGAGTAGCTCGGTTCGTTTAGCAGCCATACTCTCAGGTACTATCAACTCGTTTGGGGCTAGTTCTTACGGAGTATTTGCTCCGGCTTTAAGAGGGCCCCCGCTAGTGAATGATTTTCTAGAATTAGTAGAGGTTCGTGTAAGCTGATTCGGAGCAAGACGGATCTAATCACCGTTGATATTCGAGGATCGGGGGCTGAGGTCAAACGCGGCTCTGAATTCAAACAACGGATATTGCGGGACCATCCATTTGATTATTAGGGTGGACTAGCGAGCATCCCAACCGGAGGGCACATGGGAGGGGGAGGGGGGGGGGGGGGTGGTGAAGCTAGGCGCACCTTTCTTTAAGCTAAATTAATGGAGTTGTCACAGATAGTAGATCTTAACAAACCTAATTATGAATCAGTGATTTTATGAAATTCTTAAGATTCACTCAAATCTAAGTATGGAACAGTGATTATGCGAAAATCTAACTCACCGTCCACATGATTAATGGTGGTTTCCCATACTGTCTAAATGGGAATGGCAAATCTCCCTGAGTGGTGCAGAGCGCCGGATTCGGCTGCACCGAGTAATGGATGGATAAGATTTGTATGCGATTTTGATGCGCCGATATTCGATCTGAGCAGTTCGTGTCGAGATGAACAGTCGAATCAGACGCTTTGCACCCGCTAGACAAGGAGTTGCTCGGCAACATTCCCGAAACCGTCTAAATGGACTAAACAAATGAAATGGACTCTGCCACATGAGTGGGTTCATATCTACTTATATCTATGGAGTATCTATCTATCTATCTATAATAGGCGTTCAAAAAAAATCTCTCTATAATATATGTTGATTAAAAAAACCCATCTATACTATTCAGTAAATAGGCGTAGGCACTTGTAATTACTTCTTCCTTTTTCTTCTCCCACCCTTCCACTTCCCCAAGCCACTTATTTATTGGACAATTTTTTTATAAACCCATAATTTTAACTCTTTTTTATAGGGAACTCCCACAATTACAATAATAATCTTTTTACATTTTACAAGATAATATTTACATAGAATTGCGTACCCGTACTATACACGGAAGGAAAAAATCCTGTAATGTTTAATGTTAGTTATCGTTAATGCTAAAATCCGGTTGTATTATTTACCCATTATTGACTTACGATTTAGCATCAATGTAGAACTTTTAATAAGAGAGAATGTCTGGAATTTTTTCTTTTACTATATCTAAGTTTTGGTATTTTACAAAGCATAGGAAAAAAAAAAAAGAAAATAAACTTTATTAGGAGAATGCTACATAAGAAAGAGAATTAAGGAGGAGCTTCATTCTATTTTTTTAATAAGAATCCGGCTTCTCTGCAGTCAACTGCAGAGAAGTGTGTGCAGTTCAATTTGAACCATTTATCTTGATAATCAATAGTTTAGATTTATTGAAATTTTTATCGGTAAGAATATGAAAAAAAATCTAGACCAAAATACCATCCGACGGTTGCGATCACCTGAATCGCACCTCTGCAGTCCAAAACTAGACTGCAGACAAACCAGATTCTTTAATAAATAGTCTGGGTTCGTATAGATAATAAATGATCTATTCTTTTTACATGTTTATTGGGTTAGGTGCGTCGATCGCAAGGTGCATCCGCAGAGGCAAGACTTGTCAATACCGACTCTAATTTTAAATGACGTGTTAGTTCTACCTAATATTTTCTCTAGCAAGACTACCCCTATCGCTCAACATCTAACCGTCTGTCTCGGCCATCAATGGTTTGAATTTAAAAAAAAATATACTCTTCCCTGAAAGAGTTTTTAAAAATTCGGATCGTTCAAAACACTTTTGGACGGTGAGATTGAGAGCGGTGGAGGGTGAATGTTGAGCGGTGGGCGTGAACTTTCTGTACTTTCTCTTCCAATAATGTACTTCGTCAAGTAGCGTAATTCTATCCTTTTGGCCACTTCTTCTGAGAAGAAGCTTTTTGTCTGCATGCACAGCTAAAAATGTTCTGAAAACAAGATAGAGAATCAAAAACAAAAGCCAGCCAACCAACTGTGATGCCAATTCTAACGGACACAAGAAATTATGGGGACTCTTTGCTGAATAACACTCCACTCCACCTAATGTGTGTGGTTTAAGCTGTCCCAATCCAGAAGGTTTTCACAATTCTGGCCTGTATTGTTTCTCTACTTTTGTGTGGCTTCGAGTAAGTTTTTTAGCAACCATACTGGTTTGAATTTCTCATCTTGTCTGCAGACATGAGGAAGGATGCGCAGGAAATTTTTAAGATGATCCCTCATGATAAACAAGTTATGATGTTCTCAGCTACACTCAGCAAGGAGATCCGCTCAGTTTGTAAAGAAGAAGCCACATCACCAGTGGACATTACAAGTGCAGTAGCCGCTCTTTCATTAGCGTTGCTTAAAGAACCAAATACAGACTCGGCCCTTTCATTAAGAAACCTGAAACAGCAAATGAACTTTATGAGAGCTCAAAAGTAAGCAAAAGAAATAATTACCTTGGGTTTGCTAACTTCAATACCGGTCACATTAGTGCACAAGCAAGAAGCTCTCGAACAATGAAGCGGAACAAAAAGCTAGCACTGCATATCCTCAGTCAGGGGG
>JAOTQK010000004.1:14197478-14207822 GCA_025642025.1 Rhododendron ferrugineum
TTCTGAAGTGATTTTGGGTGTTTTGTTAACGCCTCTAACGATATCGAACGAAACTCATTTTTTACAGAGACCTTAAATGACATATTTTTAACAAAATGAGCGGCTCCGATCATCTTTGTGCGACCCGAGGCGGGAGAAAAAAAGGGTCTGTGCACAGCTGATGTGCACATAGCTTTTCTGCTTTCTATCACTATTTTCCACAGTACTTCTTACTCCAATCTTCACTTTCTAGGGAAACTTTTTGGAAAACTTTTAGGACGGTAGGCCCCCGAGCCCTCAAGTTTAAATTTTTTTGTTTTGTATATACCTAATTTGAAATATTATTGATAATTATTTGTGTATAATTATTTATAATCTTAATAATTTCGGTTTGATTTGATAAAAAATTTTAACTTACTTTCTTATTTCTCAATTTTTTTCATAAATAAAAATAATCACGTGACTGTTGAAGTTGCCTAAGGAAAAAAGCAAAATGATTGGTATATTTTAACTATATTAGGTTAAAATCACTTCAATATACAAATATAATGTTGGAAAACAAAAATTTTAAGATATAATAAGTAAACATTCCGATAAAAAATATATGTCTATTACTCCAGGCCCCCTCGGGTCAAAATCCTGGCTCCGCCACTGGTTAGCCGCTAATGTAGTACGGGGTGAAAGTGTACTTTTGAATTCTATAAAAATTGCAGAACACATTACATTATTACTATATATAAACCAAAGGTAAATCAAACATTGATAACCACATTATAGTGATAGATCTGTCTTCCAATTTATTTGCATAATGATTTTAACCCATTCAAAAACTTTAGAACAAATGTTTCCCTAGCTAATGTTATACTAAATTCTATTGTTATTTGGCATCACCGCGTCCTTGGATACTTGCAGTGAGTATCAATAGTGAGTTCTTAGTTCGTATATATAATTTCATCTCTTACTTGGTGGCCTCACTCACCGAGTGAATCCTAGTTCCATGTCTGGCCAATCCTATTTCCATCCGTAGCCAACAATGACAAGAGAATCAAGAGATGTATTCTAACAGTTACTCATGAAAGGGAGCCCCATGTTCTTGGATTGGGGGTTAGTGCTGTGCAGCTGCTACACAACACCTTGCTGCGCAGCTTTTGCATAGTACTATGCTGCGCTGCTCGGATGTCGTCTGTTCGGCAATCCAACGGTTCAAATCTCATCTCGGCAATGAACGGCTGTCGAGATGAGATTTAAACTGTTAAATTGCCGAACGGTTGACATCCGAGCCGCGTATCATGATGCTGTGCAGCAGGTGCACATCACGGTGTTGCAGCAGCTGCACAGCACCAACACCAACTTTTGGCCATTCTTTTGACCCAACATATTTTATGAGCTTTATCTTGAAAGGAATGGAAGAGGCATTTAATTGATCCAGTGGCAATCCTTACTTTTCCTTAAAGTTGCCTAAACATTAGGTACGATTCTTGAGTGGTTGGGGCATGCCGGAGGGACCATGAAGCCAGTCCATTTACCTGTTTATCCCTACATCTACCATTGAAAGTTGTCATCACAAGGTCAAAATGAGTCATCTTGTACATACCATTTTCTACAGAGAGAGAGAGAGAGAGTAGCACTTTATTTTGTACAGGGTTCCCTCCCTCTTTAACCCAAAGCTTTTGCTTTGGTCATAATAATGACACTTGTCGACCACCACCATGCCCATGGCTGACCAGCTTAAATTCACCGGATTTCTCAGACCCCTCTCCTCCCCCACAACACAGCCCCAGTCAGAGATCTCAGAGAACTTGAAAGTGGGAAGAAAGAAAATAAAAAACAGAGAGGAAAAGCAAAGTTTCTATCCCATGCCCATGGCCATGCATCTTCACATGATTTTCATCTCTGTAAGTTCCATTTTGCTTACCTTCCTCTTCTTACAACCTGAAGTTTCAATGTAATTTTCCAGCCTCAGAATTGTCCCAAATTTCTGTCATTTTGTCTTGAGCTGTTATTTTTCTGATCCTCATATTAGATTGATCTCAATTCTCAGGTAAGTGCATAAGTAGACAAGAGTAAAATTTCTGCACACACAAAACCATCTCGCATTCTCCACTTCAACCAAGAATATAATAAGTTACATTACATGAAAATGTTTGAACAAAAAACCCAGAAAAAACTTATTCTATACCTCTGCACACCTAAAAAAAAATTCAAAAAATAGGAGTTCAATCAACTTATTGATCCTCCTTCCACACCCCTAATCCTCAAGGGGCTTATATAGGCGACATGCCGTTGTGTAATTACAATCTCAAATAGTAGGACACACTGTAGGTTCTGTACAGAAAGAAACCCAAAACCAAAAACTATTGTGGGAAGAGGAACACCCTTATCCCAACATTGAAGAATAAAAAGGGATGACACACTCTGAAAGGGCTAATAACTAATGTGAATATCAGGGATGGTAGTTCTAATAAGAACGCAGAACATACCATTAGATCTGTGATGTAGTGCCAGAAAGAATGCGCCATAGCATTTGAAACTGGAACGCAGATCTTGATCTGTGACCCAATACCAGAATGAATGCACCGTAGCATTCAAGACTGGAGCATATCTTCAAAGGCCTCTTTGAAGAGGGGAAAAACAAAAACAAAATTCAGGTTGAATCACTGCAATCCATAGGAAATGGAACTGAGAAAGAGAAGGAATAAGGATGGCTGAAAACTTTTGTAAGTGGTTACAATCAGTAAGATTGATTATAGACTCTGGAGGAGAGCCCTTCTGCAGGGTGGAGGTTGTGAAGCATTGTTGCTTGGATTACAGGACGGTGACTCTATTCGAAGTGCTTTCAGAAGGAATTGCCTCTCCTGGACAATACATCAAAATATATGTCGTCATTTAACACAAACTGACATGAAGGTACGCGGAGTTTACAAAAAATATGAAACATCATAATCCACAAGTAAACAAAGATTTCGACAGTTAACAAGGTGTGAATAAAAAGTGGTGGGGTGGTAGGGTTGGAAAGAGGAAAGGAACGGAGGATTGAATACTATCCGACGTAAAATTTCACATCTTTTAGCTGCAACTTACTCAGAACATGGGCCAAGCATGCAGACCAGTGCTTGAAATAATTGACCATCTTTAATTTATGAGATCTTTTACTTCTTTAATATGGTTTTGTTAAACTTAAGAACGCTTATTTGAGTCACTCGATTGCAAAAAAGTAAGATAACCAAATATGTTGAGACAATGGCTGAAACAGGAAGCAAACAATCACAATGCCAGATAACCTACTATACTGTTGTGTAATGTAAATATGTAATATGGATGTTAAATAATCCAACTCAACATCAAGCAAGGAATGAATAGGACGCTCAAGGTCATACTGATACACTAGATTTGGAGGTGATGATTAGGACAAATCAAGCTAACAATGCTCAACTCACTATAACATGTGTTATTTGCTATGTTGTCCAACAAGAAGAACCAAGTCACAACAATCGTTTGTCAATTTGTATGGGACACAACACGTGGCGTATCCACCATATTTTAAAATTTCTGTTGGTTGGACACGTTGGGGACACAACAGGGTGAGTTTTATAAATTTTAAAAGCTTTTGTACAGTAAATATTTATAACTTCAACTGTATTGGGCCAAAGGTGTAGTATAAACCATGTGTATGTGTGCAAGCATACACCATCGGTTGATAATACAAACGACATGAGTCCGAACTTGAATATTTAGTGGTTATAATGTAGGCTTGCATAACTAAAAATATTGTTTCAAACATTTGTTGCGTCTCCGACCGTATATGTGCTGTACCTTCCAGGTCTCAACAAACAACTGATACCTATCCTGCAGCCGACTCTATCAAAAAGGGCAATTCATCACCAGTTAAGTCGCCTCTGCAAAGTGGGAAGATGAATTTTTTTTTGAGAAGAATGCTACTCTTATTTTACTACTGATTAAGTTTTATCAGTGATACTTTCTTCACTAATAATGTTTGCTAATCTCTGCAGACCTGTGAAAAGTCGGACTTTCAGTTGAGTTCGGTGAGATTACACTTAGAACACTGCCTTATTAGATGACTTCATGCTACAAACAATGGACTTTCTTATACTGATGCTTTTCACAAAGTTTAGTTTCTCTTTTGCCCATTGATTACTTTTATCCAGTGAACTTCTGATACATAGGTCATATGCATCTCCACTTTTTCTTTTTCTTTTTTTCATTTGGTCAAAGGTGCATTTAGTACCCATTTCTGTGGGAAAGCAGGAACTTTTTGTATGGGTTGCTAGTTAATAGAAGATTATTCTAGACCAAAAGTAGACGGGGATTAGGCCATGCAAGTTTTCAGACTGAGCGGTCGTTTAAACTATATAACTTGTAAAGTTGATCCCGGAACTTAGCATATGTTGGGGTCACATAGGGGTCTGCATGAACTCAGATAGCGGGCTGCATCTTATGCCAATGTCGGTTGCTTCTCTGTAATCATGTTAAGTGCTAATTATAAGTGCAATTGAGACAAGGGGCGGGACAACTGCTGTAAGCAGGTACAGGTACTTTCACGCCAACCCACAAGCAGGCTGAAGTCTTACCAATGGGAAGGTTATCAGCAAACAGAGCGTCCTAGTAGTATCACTATCAAAGGTTTGAAAACTCTTTAAATGCTACTTCCGCCACTGGTGGTTTGACATCAAAAGCTATCTCGATATCTTTCAGTGTCATCATTGTTGTTTGTGCCTTGGTGACATGAAGCATACTGCTTCTGCTACTGCAGACTTAATAATAAACAAATACTTGCAGAAAGAAAAAAAACAGATTATGATATGACACAACTTACACTTTCTGAAAATTTTGGGCTGGGAACTGCTGTGGATAGGGATCTGAAAATTGGTGTTACTTGAAGAGGAGAACCAAACTCTGTATTTGAGAAGGCAGCGATCATTCCGTCATGATCATTTACATCATCGCATGATGGCAACATATCTGCAGCAATTTGAGAACAAATCTGAAAACACTGCTGCAGTATTCTACCAAATACAATAACAGTGCTCACTAAATAAAAAGATACTAGTACCTTGAGCGCAGGTCGCCCCAGAGAGAACCATTTCACAAACACCAATGCTATTTTGGTCTCCTATAGGAGTTGATGGCGACTCTAACAAAGTGTCCTGATTTTGTGCACATAGCTTGCCCTTACTGTGTCGCATTTTATCACCTGCTGTCTGGGAGATAAGGGTTGATCCTGTACTGAAGTCAGGGCTTCCTTGGGACTCCTCAAATAGGTCCGGTTGCCTATGGTAACACACAAACATATTGTTTATATTACGAACAAAAAATGCTTCAAGCTGATCATTAGTGAGCTTCTCTTTCTTACCTCCAAGATGGTTGATTGCAATGGCTACCACTTCTTAAGTCCTCTACCAAGTCTTTAAAATTATCAAATTGAAAATCCATATCAGATAATTTGATACCGAGCATATCGCTCCCTTTGTTTTGATTGAGGAATTCTTGAAGAACCTGAATGCCACATATTTGGTGTAATATTAGACTACATCTATGGTTTAGAACTTTAGCAATTAACATAGTCTATCAAAACCCTGGCAATACAACCCTACTTTTGACATATTTCTGATAGGAATCAACACCATAAGTACAATCCTTGAATGGTTCTATGACTATCAAAAATTAAACCAAACTCTTGCTAGATAATGGTTTCCATCAGTGTAAGTGTGCAACCAATAAGTAGTTGATTGAAAGAAATGAATTGGCTTTGTTGCTCAAAATCGTTGAAGCATTAAACTGACAGTGAATATCTGTCCAGTGTGCCTAGAGACTCGAGAAGTTTCCTTGCAATGGACGATCCAACGAATAGAACTACGAAATGACAAGAAACCCGACCCCTACTGTTCCTCACCTTCCATGCATTTTCAAGACTCTGGTCTGTGTTCTCCATATTAACCTTGACTGCTAGAGAGCTGAGCAGTTCTGCTTGCTGCATCAATGCAAGTATCCTTGGATCATCCTTTTTTAGAAATGTCCCTTGAATCTTGTCATTACTAACTGTACCTTGAAAAGTAAGGAAGATCAACATTGTCACATCTATTTAATCAAGGATGAGGAATAATTATCAAAGTCTTGCATTTCTAATAATTATCAAAGTCTTGCATTTCTAACTCCGAGAACTTTTGTTGCCTGTTCAATAAAATAACAGATGCAGTGATATGTACATGTTGCACAATGTACCATCTAGTTCGACAAAATACTGCGCTCATTTTCCAAAAAGGTTTAGTGACTCACCATCAGTGGGGTTCTCGTTGGAGTTGCTGACATGATGCTGACTTGGCATGTTTCCTACATTGTGGAAGTTTTGCACCAGTACTGTGAATGGAGGTCTTAGCTGCTGATTTGTTGTTATTCCACATTCTCCGGTTAATGTTTCTCCATTGTTGCACTTCTCTGTCAGATCAGAGAGATGGGTCCTCCTAAATCACAACAATAGAGTTATTTTTGTAACATATTTTTGCATATACACTTGTAATTTGGGCATGCAACGCTATTGTACCTCATCTTCTTCAAAGATATTGCAGTATCTGATATTCTAGCTGGGTTGAACCCATCTTCTAAGATGACCCTTTTGTTATTCGAATTGATATACGAGGTGGTATTCTCTTTTGCTAAGGCTTCATGTTTTGCTCTCTTCTTGCAAAGGGTGGAAAATCTATTCTTCACAGCGTTATCAGTTCTGTAAGCAGAAACTAGTTTAGACTACCACCAACTTTTCCACTGTAAAGCGAGAAACAAGTATGTATTTCATTTACCTCCCTGAAACGACCTTTGCTATTTCAGTCCATCTGTTACCAAATATTTTTTGAGCCTGCAGTTGATCTTAAGATGTTAGATTCCCAAAAGACTATGGGGAGGATACCCTCATCTGAATGAAAAGATATACATATATACACACTGGTGTTATCTGTTCCTAGGTCTGGAAAGATTTCTAAATTTGGTCTAATACAGTTCAAACTCAAACCTTGCTCATGCTGTGAAAGCAGGTTAATTGACTAACTGATAGTTGGACAAATATAGTAGTACAGAGTTCCAAACAAAACCTGATACTGGTGTTAGAAAGGCATACTAGTTTGGCAGCATTGATATACAGCAACTTTGAGTCTAATAAGTTTGCAATGAACTGTGAAAAAACACCAATTACCTCACATAAGAGCACGTCTTCCTCTGGAGACCATCCCCCCTTCTTGAAATCAGAATTCAAATACGTGTACCATCTGCAATGGTAGGTTTTCATCCACATCTAAGAAACAAAAATCAAAAAAGTAACTGGAAAGGACAAAGGAGAGCATAATTGGTATTCCATTAACCTTCTTCTGCATTGCCTAGTTGTTTTATCCTTGAAATTTGAGGCAATGATTGCCCAACTGCACATATAAACACAATAAAAAAGCAATCACTCTCATAAACCAAGCTAGATTGATTCACATTTTCACTCCACCCATACAAAAATACTCCTAGAAGATAAATAACACGACAATTGTCAAAGCATCCAACTCAAACCCAATTGGCAATGAGTGAAGAGGCCGTCCAAGCTCATATATTAGTTTTGGAGATTATAATAAACCAACTTGAGACGAGCTCCAACACTCTCCCCTCACGTGCGACCCCTGGCTAGCATGCGGAGAGCGGGAGAGTTAACCAAAGGATCATAACATACACAACAAAACAAGGTTCCTGAATGAACAAACAACGGGGCAATCCATCAAAAGATTCTTGTTCAAAAGAATCCAAAAACCTAGTTCTGATACCATACGCCACCATATTACATAATACACTAGGAGGAACAAGTAGGATGCTAAAACCCGAAAACAAAAGAAAAAGGAAAAAAAAGCTCTACTTTTCAGTTCCATGGATTCGAATTTGCTCACGAAGTATATCATCCTCCTGCAAATCAAAAACTCCAAATCAGACATTTATTAATGAGAACACACACACAAAACAGAGGACCAAAAGAAGAAGAAGAAGAAGAAGAGACCTCTTGAGACCAGGAAACGATATGTCTCTCCTTTTTCATATTCTCCATTGCTGCTGCTTTGGTCTTTCTTCAACCAAGCTCCTCCTCATGCTAAAGTTAGAGAGTCTTTATAGTAAGAGAAAAAGAACGCAACGCAAAAAGAGCTCGTTTTCCCTCTCCTTTTTTTTTTTCCCCCTTTTACGGTGTTGCTTCAAAACGGAAATACCAAAGGGTATGAGGAGGAGGCCTTCTTTTAGGGCACCAAAATTGCCTCGGATTCGATCCTTTTTTCCACTCGCCTTTGGGTCTAAACTTTCACAGAATCCAAATCAGGGAGTCTAAACAAAAACAGTTTACACACTAATTGTCATCAACCCTATTTATGATCCGATTGGAACAGTGATGTTTCAAAGTTTTTTTCCTCGAAAATCGAGAAAAAGGTAGAGAGGTATGGGCATATACGCTTGTGTAATAAGGAGCATACGAAATCCGATAGTAGTAGACGCAGAGATCTAATAAGAGATTGAGATAACTACTACTACTACTACAAGTGAGGAGGGGGCTGGGATGGGATGGGAGGAGAGAGAAACGAACCCACGCCGAGTGTGGAGGAAGAAGAGAGAAGATGGATAGGGCGATCGGTTTGATTTTGATTATTTCATTCCATTTTTCTACTACTCTCTCTCTCTCTCTCTCTCTGAAAAAGGCTGGCTTTATTACTACTGGAGTAGTAAAATACTCTCTCTCTCTCTCTCTCTCTCTCTCTGTAAACAGTCCAAAATGGAGTATTGATGGAATATAAAGCAACGGATCCTTAGCTTTTGAGCGCGGGGTGTGAAGGGGAGTTTGAAAAATAATGCTGAAATCCACGAGAGTATAATGAATGAACCCACTCACCAACAACAACGGACACAGTACGCATCTACGTTTTCTACAGTATTACTCAACTCTCGTGCGTGCGTTTGCTTGTGCGTGTGTACGTATATTTGGAGATGTTTCTTTTCAATGTGTTTTTTGAAATATAGTCCTCCCTCTGTCCCTAAATAAGTGTTCGGCACGTAAAATTAGATTTTACAAAATATGCATGTTTTTTATTAAAAAAATTAATTTTTTTTCACAATCTAATAGAACTCATTGCCATTTATTGATTTGTGAAAAAAAATTGATTTTCTTAACGAAACAAATGCATCTTTTTGAAGGCCTAGGTTTGCGCGCCGGACACTTATTTAGGGACGGAGGGAGTATGGGTTTTTATAATAACTCAGGTTTCCGGGCCAGTTTTTATGCACTTTGACTAATTCCGATAACCAATCTCACCATCCACTTGCAGAGATCTCAATTAGAGTCAGAGCAAAACTCTATATGGACTAGCCCCAAAGGAGTTGATAACACCTAAGAGGTTTTGAACCTGAGATTTTAGGAGGGAGCAAACCCTTAAGGGCGTGTTTCCGTTAACCAATAAGTTATGGACAACTTTCAAGCCTTTACTACTTTGCCAACCCCTCGGGATTGTTTTTTGAAATAGTTATTGCCTCCCAGTTTTTTCTCAATGTCCAGCTTATGCGCACCACAACTAATTTTGGGAACCAATTTCACCCCCCACCAGCGGTGTCTCAATTAAAATCAGAGCAAAACTCCGTACAGACTGCCCCCAAATGAGATTTTAGTAGCACCTAAGAGATATCGAATCCGAAACCTTAGGAGGGTGAAAACTTTTTAAGTCCCAGGCCTCCCTGTTTTTTTTTGAAAAGCAGTACATGATGTTCTTCGTGACTCAACCTCCACATCAATTAACTAAGTAAAAAGGTATTGATGAATTGTTTCATGAGTGAGTTTTGCTGCTGTTCACACGCTCCAATGTGTGACTTTCAAATTCGTGGCGTGAATGGATGGATGAAAATGAAATGCGTCTGTTTTGCATTTCAAATTTTGGTAATATGGTCTTTGTTGTTTGTTTTTAATTTTTTTTATGAACCACACAAATAGCAAAACCGAAACACATACGTATGACTGTATGAGCGATAGTCATGTCCAGGGAACCGAGATCGTCTCAAGTGGTGATCTCTCATGCGAGTTTTCTTTTAGGTGAAATTACACAGAGACCCCCTCATCTATACGTTTTGGACACGAATACCCCTTAACCTTTAAAAACGCCCAAAAGCACCCCCTCATGTATTACCGTTACCCAAGTGACACCCTTCCGTTTTAGAACCGTTTGTTGCAAGGGCACATGACATTAGTTTTGGCATTTTTAGACAAAAATGCCCTTACGTGAAATTACATGGAGACCCCCTCATCTATACGTTTTGGACACGAACACCCCCTAACCTTTAAAATCGCCCACAGAC
>JAOTQK010000004.1:14207922-14225664 GCA_025642025.1 Rhododendron ferrugineum
ATTCCGTTAACAGAGTTTGTGATTTTTTAGTTTCAAGTAGATGAGGGGGTGTCTGTGGGCCTTTTTAAAGGTTAGGGGGTGTTCGTGTCCAAAACGTATAGATGAGGGGGTCTTTGTGTAATTTCACCTTTCTTTTATGTGATGCAATGTAAGTCCCACTATTCTGTTTAACATTGTTAACCGTTTAATTTTATAGGTCTCGATACAAGTATCCTCCATTCATAAAATTTGGTTGATCGTACATCAGTATACGTCGATACGAAGCATTTATGTCAATAGAGCAATGAACGGGTAGACTCTGGCCGTTCTTTCTTCCCCTTTTTTTTTCAGAAAAATATTATTCGGCAAAAAAAAAAATGGTATTCAATCAACTTGACTTTTAATAACTTAGACGATAAACATATTGAGATTTGAGACTAATAAAATGGACGACTCTGCTCGTTAAATGAAAACTTGGTAGGTTTCATTTCCCGCCACATGAGGAATCAAATAAATGGTTGTCACACGAGAGGAGCTCAACTCGATTCCCGACATTCCTATTCTTTTCGGAAACAAAAATGCAAATGATCAAAACTACCGCGTTCCCCTGATTTTTTTTGACCTTTTGGGGTCGGTGGTAACATAATTCAACTGAATGATCCATGACAGCAAGGGATTGGCTACAAATTCTCCCGATTATTGAGTGATTTAAGTAGGTGATGGGTACTGATGGTGAAACCATTGAATTTGAATTTCCGTTTGACCGAAAAAAAAGAAGAAACCATTGAATTTCTTGTCAATTATGGTTTGGCGATTGGTTGGGTTTTGTAAAGAAAGTGTGAGAAACTTTAATGTCAAATTGGTGGATCTAGGATGCTGCAAACCAGCTCCCCGTAGAAGTAGAACGATGTAGTGCACCACCATAGCCGATCAAAAGTGTTTCTAACTGTCCGGATTAAAAATAAACTCTTTCACGGAAAAGTTCACTATTCCCTGGAAGAGCTTGTTTTCAATTTAGACCATTGATTGTCGAGATGGGCTGCCCGAATGCACCCTGCAAGGCGCTTTATAAGGAGCAGCTTTGCTGCATCCCCGGATCAGATAAATTGAGCAAGTACTCGTATGGTGATAATCGGCCAAAGCTTTCTCCTGTTTTATGTCATCTTAAAAACTTATACACCCTCTCAAGAGGATCCTCATACGAGGTATTTTGCTCAATAAAAGTATATGAAAATGCCGATCAAAAAAATATAATAAAATAAAAGTATATGAAAATGCACAACTGGTTCGGGCAAATCTTGTGCCTAAAACGAAGCTCTCGAAGTGTTCTATAACTTTCATGAAGAAGTTTAAGCTCGAAAAATATTTATAGAGGGTCAGTGAGCTATCTGAAAATGGTACCTGAAATTTTAACAACATTTTGGATGGGGATTATTCAGTCAAAGCTCAACCGTTTTGGGTGATTCTTGTGTCGAAATCGAAGGTCTCGACGCTATCTACAACTTTCATGGAGAATATTGCATATTGTCTAGTCGCTCATTGTTTATCAAATTAAGTCATGAATTTGGACTAGTTTTGGTGAAGATACACCTAATTTTGTCTTTCAAACCATAATTTCATATGTATCTATACATTCTTGAAAAACATTTTCATTCGTTTTGCCAACGTACAATATGGAGGCTAACAAATTTTCATCGGACATTAATATTTTACATTCAACATAATGTAAGGACCTCACATATCAAGAATATACATTTTTGAAAAACATTTTCATTTGTTTTGCCAACGTACAATATGGAGGCTAACAAATTTTCATCGGACATTAATATTTTACATTCAACATAATGTAAGGACCTCACATATCAAGAATTCAGGGCAGACCGTGATTATTAATATGACAATAAGAAAAAATAGGATACACTTTAACACGGTACCCGAGACAAGACAAGTAATCTCAGTGCAAATGGTCTTGGGATAATGATTCCCTAATCCATTGTAGTAACGAAACAAACAAACTCCAATAGTACTTCCTGTATTAATCATTCATCTTATCTAACCCTACATGATTAATATTTGTGCCTCAAAAGGCCTGGGAGTCAATGTCAATAATCAGTTAACCCCATGACCCGTTAACAGGTCTTAATCCAATTTGAGTAGTTCGAAATTTGTCCTGATCAATGGATGGGTTAGAATGATGAAGAAGTTGTTTTTAATAAAGTCTTTGCTAATACCACAAACTACAACCTACCTTCGGACTACATTATGATCACAACAATTTATTCGCTAACTGCCACACTAAAAATTATAATTGCCGATAAAGAATTACTAACGATGCACCAAATTTTAATCCGCACACCAAATCGCAAATGCAGCACCAAAAAATACTAACGCCACGCCAAATTTAACCTGACACACCATCTTTTGTCGTATATACATACATATTTGATATACAATTAGAAGTGGAGTAATGGGTGTGTTGAATTTCAATCTAAATAAACAGGTCGAGTTGAATATGATGAGTACGTAATATAGATAACCCAACCCCTCGATAACACGTCCAAACTCATCCAAACCTACCCATTTGCACGCCTTACTGGCCGGCGAAAACTTAGACTTTTTTCTGACTGATCAAATTTGTCTAGCCTCCTACGAATAAAAAGTCCTCTGGGATGTGCTTTCACACAGTGACAACTACTACTATGTGGAGTATTTTTTTTCCCAAAAGATAGGCAGCCAGCCAATATATGTTGGATACCAAATTAGCATAAGAATCAATTAGCCGTTTACAATCTTCCAAAAGAACTCATGAAGAAGCAGCACTCCATTGTGTTGTGCTATTAACAATATACTCTTAGCAAATTTCCTCTATCATGAATTGACCAACACCTATCTGTGAAGGAGTATTTTACTTCAGGTACTGTTGAGTGTGCATGTCAAAAGGGATTCTCTCTCTCTCTCTCTCTCTCTCTCAATCAAAAGGGGATGATATATATCTCGTCCATGCATCTTTTTGTAAGGGGGCTGCTGTGAGCAACACAGCAGCGTGCAGCTGTGCCCCATGTCACCGTCTGTCTCAGCAATCAATGATCTGGATTTTAAAAAAACTCTTCCAAGGTCAACTATTTTCTAGAAGAGTTCTTTTAAATCCAGAAAGTCCCAAAACGCTTTTGGACGGTGAGATTGCGCACTGGTGTGTTTGCTCGCGGCAGCCGCCCGCTTCCCATCTTTTCATATGGCCAGATGGGTGGAGCCATGCCATGGTGCGAATGAGAAATACTCCTATTTGTCTCTTTTCTTGACAGCGAAGTCTCCCGCCAAAAGAGATTCATTGATTCAAGCAAGGAAGTTTAAAAAACAAGAAATACTACTATATATATAGACAAGTAGCTAGTCCCTTCCATACGTCAATCAATTAATGATGAAGATGAATATACAATGCAGGCAGGGGATGTGGAAAATTTTAAAATCAGCCTAATGGGCCGACAATAATAAGCATGTGGATGTATATTAAATGGTGTAAAAAGTACTCAAAAATACGTGTTTTCTTTGTCTTCTAGTGTATTTATCGTCAGCCCAGTGGGCTGAGAATAACAAGACCGTACAAACAAAAATGCTTTTGGAATCAAAAAATGTTGATGCAGCAAAAGGGTGAAGAAGATAGACTGATGAGAGAGAGGGGAGAAAGAGTGAACAAGGGTCGGTGATATTTGTCCCACAAAAATTAGTAAAAGTTTTTTTTCTGGCCCCTTAACAAAAAGGATTCAGCTAGGGAACCCCCAAATGGGAGTAAAAGAAATCAAAAGCTAGCACCAAACACACAAGACCACCACCAAACACTCAAACAGCCTTTGTCACTCAATGTGCATATATGGCTCATCAGTCAGTCCACCATCACTACGCCGTGCAACTGTTTTATGATCACTAGAATTGTCATATCACACTGCAAAGTAGATATATATATATATATATATATAGGAAAATGATGCAATACACACCCGTATTTAGGTGTGTGTAAAGTACATACGTGTGACAGTTCACAATTTTTATATGGAATTCGTAACATTTGCATAACGATTCATAACATCAAGATAAAAACTCTTGACACGACGACATTAGGAGTACTACACTTAGGTGTCAAGAGAAAAGAGGTGAGGAGTTCAATTTCTCCTCAATACTAACTTCCGCCGGTAAAATAAAAGAGACAAAACTCATACTATATAACATACTAATGTTATGAACGAAAAGTTAATGTTACAAATTTCTATCCATAAAATTACGAATGCAATACTAATGTTTAATGTTATGAACTTTTATGCGTAAGTTATGAACTCAAAGTGATTCAAGGGGTGCATACGGTATACGTTCACATGGGGGTTTATAGAATTCCTAAATACATAACTATAGTTTAAATTACAATAATAGACGCATGGTAGGGCCTACAACGACGCTGGTGAAAAACCCATCGTTCCCCCGCCGGTGAAAAGAATTTAATCTCTATATCTAAAGTACAATACTCGCGATCGAAAGGCTCCCTACCGTAAGAAAGCAGCCATCAAAGAGCCAAACACATCCACCCCATATAAAAAGAAGACTCGACCTTATTGATGAGAGAACCCTATGCAAAATTGCTTTCCTATATTTTCTCCTCCACTTTTCAAAGTTGAAAAAAATGCCCTACACATAGCCACTTCTAACCCTACACGAGCTCTCATTTTCAAAAGGGAAAAATTCCACCCTCCACTTCCCTAGTCCTTTCATTATGCCTTAATTTTGTCATCTTCCGGTCAGTCTCTGATTGAACAAATTAATCAGCCATTTAGCCCTTGAATCCTGGGTCTTCCCCTCTTGTACGGGCTCGACAAAAATATATTAATACTAATCTCTCTTTTAGGAGTATGTGATTTGGTTATATATATATATATTCATTCATTATTCAAAGGAATGAGAAAAGTGATCAGTATACATTCAAACCATTCAATTCTTGGAGCCTAAGGTAGTGATGATGAGGTTGAATGTGATCATGGCATTCCTAGTTTAAGTACCAGGAGCTGATGAACAATTGAGCATTCTGATGGCATCTCTCTGTTCTCTAGGTGTCCGTCTTGGGTACATAATGAATAATCACTTTTTGCTCATGAGTTTTTTCACTGCAGATAGGTAAAACTTGGAGAGAGAGAGAGAGAGAGAGCAGCTAGTTTGAGTACTAGAAACACAATACAAAAACAGAATAATAAGACCCTGTGCAACCAACAAATAGTCAAAAAAAAAATTATTGGAAAAAGTTAAAAGCTTCTTTGTGCTCTCTTCCTTTTGCTCAGTAATGTTTGTGACAAACAGTATTGCGGGTAAATTACGCTTATGAGTTTGGATGACGGTAATCTTGATCGGACAGGTGATTCTATTTTTTCATGATTTCTGCAGTTGGAGCCGACTAGAATGGGAATGTGATTGCCGATGACATATTTAATCAGGAATCACGTTCTCAAATTAATTAGGAATCTGATTCCTCTCATCCCTCATGGAAATCCTAGATTCCCCGCTCAATCCATTATAAACCAAAAAAAAAGAAAGAAGAGGAAATGTTTTGACTCTGGAAAATTTTCAAATAGCTACTACTAGATAAACTGAATTTGTACAAACATCGGAATAGAATTACTTCGGGTATCGAATTACTAGAGTTACTCCGGATATCGAATTACTAGGAATATGATTCCCGATAATCAAATTCATATTCCTTTTTTTCGGGAATCAAATTCCTATTCCTACCGAATATCATGGGCATCCAAACATAGCCTTAGAGTACTAGAAATAAGTAAAACCAGATCAAGGAGTTAGTAAACCAGTACGTCATCATAGAAATAACTATAAATACATTTGTAGGAGCATCTCCAATGGACTCTATAAAGCACTCAATAGTGTGAATAGCTAAAACTTTAGCTAGTGAATGTGCAAAAATAAGCTACAATGAACTAGATAAGTTAGGTCATTAACCTATCACTCAATAACTCATTCTCTAGATTTGGCCACCTACTTATGCACACAATTTTTAGAATAAAAAAACAGTTTTTCATTATGTGGGCCCAATTTTTAGAATAAAAAAACAGTTTTTCATTTTTTTGGGATAGAGTGGCTGATTTTTTCTATTGTTACTACTATTTCTTTCTTTCTTTCTTTTTTGGTTTTATAGAACAACACTAAGTAGTCCATTGGGAGCACCATGGGAGCACCATCCACTCAATAAACTAATGACCACTTATCACTCCATAAGTGGGTCCTATTTTTACAAAAAACTTCCATTTAGCCATTCAAATTTAGCTATTTCACTGGAGATGCTCTTAGAGCATCTACACTAACCTCGCTATCTCTCGTTCAACTCTATAATAAAGAGCAAAACAGGGAAAAAAAAAAAAAAAAACTCTCCCGCATCTCCCTCACTACCTCCCTCTCTACTTTGCACTTGCTCTAACATTGCTACATTGCCTCTTTGTTTTCCACGAGGCACTGTTCATCCTATTATCTATATTTTATTATTTAATCTGCACCCCACTTATAAATCAGTTGTTATTCTATTTTCTTATAATCAGATATTTGGGTCAGCTTGTACGCACCCCGATTAATTTGAAGGTTCTGAATGTAACGATTGGACATAACCCTGGTGACTCCGTGAGTTTCGAACATGCGACCTCATTGGTCAAGCACTTATTACTTTCTCATGCACACTCTGCCAACTCCATAGTATTGTTAAAAAATTAAGTGTTTCATTTTTCCATTCGTTTGAATTGTTGTGAAAATCTTATTTTTTTTGATCATTTTATTTTAAAATGTCATAATTAATTTTTGTCTCTGGAGCTCTCCTAATCAAGTATTTGCTCTACATAGTCCCAAATAAAAAACAGATAATTATAAGAGCCCTAGAGACCAAAATTAATTATGACCCTTTAGAATAATATGATCAGAAAAATAAGATCTTCGCACCGGTTTAAACGGATTAAAAATTGGCTCTAGGGCTCTCATGTACGAGTCCTAAGATTGTCATAGAACAAATACTTAATTATGAGAGAAATGTGGGAATAATAAATAAAGGAAATACAAAAGTATGAATATTTAATTGAGTAGAGAGTGGGAGTAAAGAGTCTGATGTAGTAATCATTTTAAAAGTGAGTAGCTAAAGTAATAAAGTAGATTTTTAAAGGGTAATTTGGTCCAAAATTTAAAGAGATTGATGTGGATGCTTTATAAGCCTAATCACAGAGTGTTTAATTTGTTCTCAGATTCCACCATCCTTGTGCATAAAATTCAAGCCAGAAAAATGAAGGTATGATTAATCAAATAGGGAGGAGGCCCAAGAGGGGGGTGAGTGGAGCTCAGTGGGGAGGACCAAGTTCCCAAAGAGATTATCGCCAACATTAGTGTGGGGCTTAGCGCGTAATCTCTCTTTTGATAAACTGCTCATTATGTCAAGCGACGCGGCCACCCCCACGAATACGACAGTGCCAAGTGTCTCCGCGCCCTCCGTCGGGCACTTTTTTTTTTTTTTTTTGACAAAAAAGGGAAAACTAAGAAAACATGTGGGCCTTTTCTAGAGCTACCAGCCTAAACATAAAGGTAATCAAATAATGATTTAGTACTTGGTATTCAATGAGCTTATCATAACCTTGGTTTGATTTGGTCCAAGTTTGGCAGGTTTTAGGCGTTGGGGTCTAGATCACTCCACACTAATCATGTCTATTGAATGTTTTGTAATCAATAGCATATCTAAGAATCCTAATAGCTATGATAATCCTCAAAATGAAGGTTTTCATGGAGTAATTATTAATTTATTTAGGTTCATCATAAACCCGGGACTTTTGATTGGGATTTAGGAGTTCACTTCTTCCTAAGGTCTCAGATTTGAAATCTAATCACCAAGGTTCTACAAAATCTTATGGGGTTAGTCCATACAGGCTTTTGCCCCGGCTTTAATCGAACTCTCTAGTCGATAGTGGGATGAGGAATTAGTCGAGGTACGCGTAAGCTGGCCCGAACATCCTAATAATTATAAGCTATCAAAAAAAAAATCATGTAAATCATTATGATAGATAATCTAGAGGATTATACTCAATATCCATAAATTCCTTTTCTACCCTTGATACATTTAGAAAATATACAACTTCCTTTCTATTGCCACTGCCCCATATTCTAAGAACAGAGTATGCACTCATGCATAGGTTGAGGGTTGTAAACGAGCCGAGCCGAGCTTTGTCGAGCTCAAGTTAAAAATTTGAGCTGCTCGTTAAGGCATTTACTAAACGAGTCTCTTTACTTGAGCCGAGCCTCCCTTAACGAGCCGAGCTTTTGTCGAACGGGGCTTGGCTCGTTTACCAAACGAGCCGAAAACTCGAGCTCGGCTAAGCCGAGCTTGCAAGCTACTCGGTTCGTTTACAGCCCCAGGTCAACCTCATCTTCCCATAACCTTACTCGCACAACAAGTAAACCACGAGAAAGCAAAATACATTTTGGTTAAGTTTTTTTGATGTCACTAATGCAAAACATTTTGCTGCTTTCCAGTTCTTTACTGTCTTTGTAGAATTGGGGTACAAAGTTCCCTTTGTTACTCCAAAATTCTATTTTCACCACAATCTCATAAAAGGGTCCGACCATCACTAATCTTTCTACTCTCTAGTTTTCAAAGCGCAAAAGGAGATCGAAAGAAAAACCGGAACAAAAAGAAAAAGAGAAAGGAAAAATTAAAGCACAAAAAAGTAGCCAATACGAATGCAGAAAGAACGAAAAGATTTGGCACAAGTTAACCTCTAACAATTGATAAGAACGGCGCCTCTAATATCTGCAGTACCAATGCTACCATTCAACTCCAAAATTCAAACATCTCGTGTGGGAGAAAATTAATCTATTTTCCATCTAGTTTTCAGACCTGGTAAGACACAGACGCGCAAACTGGCCCGGACATCCGGTCATCAAAAACAGGCGAGAAATGGATGCTTGAAACTACAACACACGTTTTTTCGGAAAGGAAAACAAATTGTCTGGGACAACTTCGTTCAGTCAAACTACCTTAGCAAAAAGTATAAGGCAAATCCTGTGCAATTCTTATCCAATGAAACTCATATGCAATTCATGCCATTTCTTATAATACTCCATAAAACATAACTTTCCAAAGGGTAAAAATCCCTCTTTTCTCCGTATAGGGCCCTTTTTTAGCAGTCTAATTGGTGCTCCCATAGCTATTTCTTTTTTGCTCAATCAACGTAGAAAGAAAGACAATATGATAACAAAGTGGGCAGGAAAAGAGACTAATATTTTTACCCTACAAATAAAGGATGATCATGTAGAACAAAGAAATTAACAAGGCAAAACAAATGGGTACAAGTCACTTTCTGCGTTTTCTTTTTCTCTTTTCTCTTTTCCCTTCTCGCAGCCTTCTTTCTTTCACGCGGCTTAATTTTATCGCATCCTAATTTGACCTTGTTTCTCTGCTGGCCACACGATAAATTGAAAAAAAGTACGAATATTTTAGGTGTTTTCGTGCGATATTAGTATGTCTCAAAACTTGGTTCTATCGATTTTCTGGACTACTATTGTTCAGATATTTTAAGTGGGAAATCAGAGGACAAGCTTAAGAATTATGAAGCAAAAGATTGGGTTTATCTTCGCTTAGTTTCAGCTCATTCTGATATCGGTAAGCCCTTGATCGACTCGTTCATTTTATCCAGTCATCATCAAGGATGAATACGGTACAAGCCCGTAACATTATATATAGGAGTTACTTAGGTATTTAACCCCACCATCTGACCCGACTCTGCACCTGTTTGTAGTGAATCTTTTTGTTGTAAGATTAAGGGGGGTTGAAACTTCAAAGTTGGCAAAGTCAAGAGTGCGAGCCAACACATACAAAGAAGGAAAAAAAAAAAATTCAAAAAACACATAGCTAGGCCATGCTAGAATACTTAGGTTTCCTTTTGTTTCTAATAGTACTTTGTTTTACCTAAAGTAAAAGGAAAACATTTGAAAATATACTTAATCCCAAGTAAAGGGGGGGAGAAAAGTGGGGAATCAAAACAAAAGACCCCACGTGTGGAATGAAGTACTGGAGGAGGAGCTTAAGGAATTATTCTCTTCTTTATCCATTTTTAACTTTATGTTAGTGTAGGGTTATTCTGCTTGGGATTCCTACATCTGGGTGGGGCAGCCCTTGAGAACAACCTTTTCTGGAGGGGATGTGTGGGATCTCAACTGCACTCACTTTCTCTTCCCAATCTTATATGCATCTTTTTCTGCAAAACACGCTCTTGTTAAAGAGAAAGGTTTTGGGAATCCTATGCCTCCCCTCTCCTCTTTTTTTTTTGACAGTCAGAGTGTCCGAGCCAGCTTATTGCGCAGCTTGACTAGCTCCCTCTCCGGTCCGGTCAAAGGAAAGGGCATCTATGCAGAGATTGGGGAATTCTCAAGAAATTCTTTTTCACCAGCTCACCAACCAGTCAAACTAACCCTCAGGGCTATGTTCCCATCACTTGGCTCTTAGTTTTGTATACCTTTCGAGGTAACCAGATTCCTATAAATAACAACAATATATTTGTACCTCTCTTTTCAGTTCTAAACTTCTAATAAACTTAATTTCGTTATGCATGAGAGATACTGAGAGTAGCCTCATTTGGCAGAGCACAATTTTCCTGAACTCCAGATATTTTTTATGTGTATCGAGACTCTTATGATGTGCAAGTATATCACAGATAAGAGAGCAAAAGACCATACAATGCAAATGCTTCACACAGCAGATAAGTAGCTATTACACTGTTGTGTAACTTAGGTATGTTATTGTTAGTACATTGGACAGGCCATTCGTGTTTTCAAATGACTAGTCCGGCTTCAATTTCATAATCAAAGACTCCGGAGCACTTTTACAACCAGTTACGATACAAACGTCTGGAATCGATCCTGTTTAATCCAAGGTTTGTATCGTTTGGTATTTGCTGCTTTCAGCTATCCACGATGGACCAACAACCTATTCGAGGATGGGATGCATATACACCATATAAGTAACACAGAGCCCTTGACAAAAATGAGCATGTTGCATCATACATGTGGTTGATACTTGACACTTGTCTTGAAAAGGAAAGTTTGTTACATAATAGAGCCTGAAAGGGGTAAAGTTACTGAGACCAACACACTATTTCTTTCTAAAAATGGGTCTCTCTCTTTAACATCTTTTAATAAAAATGTACTCCAATGCAGCAGGACACATCTAACTGTACCGACCTGCTCTGCCACAAGTTGGTCTTTTTTCTTTTCTTTTTTTATAACTAGATGTCTGGACCAGCTCACGCCGCCGGTCCTGAAGTTAACGACTGAACAAACCAACCGGTAGCGGCAATGTTTGGAATGTTTGGTTGGAATGTTTGGCACGGAGGATTCGAACATGCTCTGCGCCTCTACCACAAACTTGACTAGACACCACCTCAAATCCCAAAAGAATATATTGTACTTGTTCTTTTTCAGGGTGGTAACCCAACCAAAAAAAATTCTCTATATAACAGAAAACGAAAAGAAATACTGAGCAGCGGTCAAAAATCAAAGTGAATCAGTAAGCCCCAGCCCTACCTCTTTTAAGATTTTTGGTTGGCCCATTTTTCTCTTTTCATCTAATTTTTCTCTGGCAGAATATGTAGGGATGAGAACAACTCATCAACTTGGAACAGAATCCATGTGATGATAACAGATAGCTTTAGGCCGATCCAAAAAAAAAAAACAGATAGCTTTAGACTTCAATACTTAATTTACTTTTTAAACACAAAATATGAAATTAGGCTGAGGGGAAGGACCCGGGATGCCACCACGCTAGGATTTTGAATTGGGAGGGTCTAGAAAATAATTATAAACAATTAAGCAAGAAAAATGTAATGTAATAGCTAACAACATGCAGTAATATCACTTGGAACCATATTAATTTTTATATGGTGAGCACAACGAAAACCATTAGAAGGATCTCTTAATAAATGAGCAGAAGCCTTATTTGTCATAGACTAAGAAGCACGGATATAAATACAGACACAGGACACCACAATTCTAAACAAATGGGGACACGGACACAGCGGGAGACACGACAAAAGTTATGTGTACATTGCAAAGGCATGATGATAGTAGGGTCAGGGATATCCCCGCCCTCCGAACTGGACGTGAAGGTCTCCCCTCATCTGGCTCTCTGCAGGGTAATCTCCACTGACTGCTTCCCCTAATATTCTGCAGTTCAGGTCAGACTGTCTAGTGACATTACATTCCCCTCTCCAATTTCCATGGACCACGGCTCAAACTCAAGTGAGAGATACACATTTGGAGCTCAAGCCTATGTGCTTTTCAGCTTTACTCTACAAACATACAACTTAAGAACTTCAGTCACGTGACCGGTTTTCAATAACTACTTACTTTTACAGTGAATCAATATGGTTAGGTCCTAAGCAGTTAAAATTACCATAGCTCAGATGTATATCACTGAAGTAGATAGGTAGTTCTGATTGAGCTTTTTAATTTCCATATTCTGTAGTTGATGTCAGTAATGACATTACATTCCCCTCTCCAAGCTCCGTGGACCACTACTCAAACTTCAGTCACGTGACCGGTTTTCAATAATTACTTACTTTTACAGTGAATCAATATGGTTAGGTCCTAAGCAGTTAAAATTACCAAAGCTCAGATGTATTTCACTGAAGTAGATAGGTAGTTCTGATTGAGCTTTTTAATTTCCATATTCTGTAGTTGATGTCAGTCTAATGACATTACATTCCCCTGTCCAAGCTCCGTGGACCACCACTCAAACTCAAGTGAGAGATACGCCTTTGGAGCTCAAGCTAATGTGCTTTTCAGCTTTACTCTACCAACAGGCCACTAAAGAACTTCACTCATGATATTTATGCAGGTAGTAATGATGGAGCCAGGGGTCGAACCCCGTGTGCCATTTGTTGGCATAGGGTCCATGGAATACGAAGAGTCATGAAGACAAAACCATGATGATCAAGTAGTGATCATGCCTTATTCATACTGCGTATATTTAAGCTTATATACCATCCAATGGTTAGACTAGGACTGTGTCAACATATCCATACGTAGCGATGAAATTGACTAATTGAGTCAGATTGGCTGCTTATGCTCCAAGGTTCAGACATAATTAACTAAGATGTTCATATAAGTGTTCCTGCTTCACGTATCCGTGTCAGGCACAAACAAGTCCAGACACGCACTGGCGACGCCATACATTAGTTTATGGGGTCAAATGGTCAATTGATCCCTTCAACTCTTGAATTCAAACTACAAATATTATGTATATTTTGTAAATTCTGAATGAAATTTCTCATTTGACCCATTAATCTATGTACACAAGTATGTCATAATACGATATTTGGGTTAGTATATACTTTCTATGTACAAATGTATGGTACCAAAGTATTGTACACGTTAGAGACACACTAGGGACATGCTATGACACCCCCAAGACATGAGAGGGTATGGCAGGAACTCCGATGACATGTTACAGACACGTCAGAATGCAATTTTTAAAAGGTTTGGGTAGAGGGTCATCCATATGAATAGGTTGCCTATTCCTTAAGCTTTACAATTATGACCGAATCGTGTAAAATTGCATTCTGACCTATTACACTCATTCAAATATACTTTTTCATGTACTTAAGAGATCATGAACAAAACAGAGTGATTCACGATTTTATTTGATCCACGATTCAGAAAAGGACCATTTCGATTATCGATTCGATTCGACAACCTTGCTCTATGCATAACACTAAAAATTAGTTACAAGCTCATGACACAATGTACCAAGTGCATGGCAAATTCATCTGACTGGTAGATGATGGAGAGTAGTATAATTTCGCCAAAGCCTGGATATATTACTCATTTAATGCTAAAATTGTCAAATAATAAGAAATAGAACCGCTGGCTAGTCGCCGCCTACCTGATTGATCCCCGTCTAATTCCCGATTAATGTACAAAACACCTGATCAACCCCTTGACCCTAAAATCTAAGCCTTGGGTGGCCACCTAGTGCATAGGCCGACTTTTAGAACACTGATTAGCATTAGTCTATACTTCCTATGTACAAAAGTATCATAAATGCAAGGGACATGCTATGACACGCTTGAGACATGAGAGGATAGGTTAGGAACACGTGAGGACATGTTACAGGCACATTAGAATGCAAATTTTAAGGGGTTTGGGTAGAGGGTCGTCGATAGGAATAGGTTGCCGATTCCTTAAGCTAAAATCATAACCGAATCATTTAGTATTGCATTATGACATTTAACACTCATTTCAAATATACTTTTGCATACATTCTCAAATTCATGACAGAATCAGAGCAATCACTCTTCGAAATGATTCACGATTTGAAATCCTTGCACTATGCACAACATTAAAACTTAGTTACAAGCTCATGACACAACATGCCAAGCACACGGCAAATTCATGGACCGATGGGTGCTGGAGAGTAATACAATTTTGCCAAAGCCTATATCTAGTATTCTTCACACACGATCACCTCTCCTCTCAGTTAATATTGTTGGAAAATTTCCAGATTAGTGAATGGAAATTGGGGCTCACGGAGGATCACCGAGGCAACCGAAGGGTCCCTCTTTTGGGTTCATTATATCTGGACGAGTCCTCTAATTTCCAGCAATTTTCAGCTAGTTATTGGCCTCATAATGCATGGTTTATGGCAGAATTGAATCACCAATTCATTCAACAGTTTTTTCTCTATTCAAAGCTATGTATTCAAGGCCCAGAATTGAATTTCTGGCTGTTACAAGAGTAACCTGAGGTGTATATATTGTGCAATCCCGTATTGCATTCTTCACTAGTCGATGAAATATTCTAAGTCCATTCCGATATTGTTCTTGCGTGAGAGAGAGGCAGACGTAGCATTCAGTTAGCCAAGGTGGCTTTCCGGTGGTGTTCCAATAGCCGTGGTCTAACCGTTCTATCCTGGAAGACAAACGCCTGTCAACACCCAATAGTGAGGCAGTGAATCTCTTTTAAGGAGACTGATTTAGGGCTCGGTTTGGTGTTACAATTATCTTTACATTTCGTTTTCTGTTCATGTAACTTGTAATCTGTAATTCATTTATATTGTTAATGGAATTGTACTCTAGAATTTCCGATCCTATCACAATTTTGGTAACAAATATTTCATCCGAAACCAAGCCTGCAAAACTAACATTGAAGTACTCCGCTAGTAAACAAGTGACTTAAGTACACATTTTTAACTAGTCTTCCTGTTATGGCTAAACAAACACATCGGTTAGAGCCGCAAGGGCCCAGTTATCAAAGATATTGGAGGCACTATATTATGGTTAATCTCATCGTATCGCAATATTTTCAACCTCAAGTGCCAGCCACATTCCTTCCTAAGCAATATTTTTGAAACGAGGGATCGGCTTCAACATAATTTGCAGGTAAAAACTAGTCCAATCCATCTATATATTGGCACTCCCCTCTGTTATTAGTCATTCTTTGTTAGGACCACGTATTTTTGTAATACAACAAAAGAAACATGTACAATTGGACCTACAGCTCGTTCAGATGGTGAGAAAGCGAGTGATAAGAAACGGGAGCCCTTCCTCACCAAATCTCATCAGTTTTGGTGAGATTGGGTGAGAAACGGGAAGGGCCAATCAAAACATTTCTTTTTTGTACATTTCTCTCCATTTCCTACCAAAATGTTCAATCCAAATGAGGGCTTTCACAAGAAAACATAACCCTTTCCTTTCTTTTCTCATGAAACTCCTCCATCCAAAGGGGCGGTTAGGCATGAACAACACAAGGTTTGGGAATTCCTACTGACAAAGACAATCCCACCTCTAAACAACCCAAAACAAAGCAAAACCCAAATCGCATAATTACACAAGAATTACCAAAATTCAACTGCTTCACCAAATTAGCAATAAATTGAAAAAGCAATTTACATACCTCATTGAAAAAAAAAGGAACCAAAATCATCAAACCCCTTTGGTCCCACTTTGTTTCAACACAGCAGGTATCTTGGCCAACTCAAGACAGTACTTGGCAATCTCCCTAAACTTGGGCACACTCCTCAAGTCCACCTTGGTCCCATCCTTCAAGGTAATGATAACGTCACCCCACTCCCCCACAAACCTCGGCACCACCTGCACGTCCTTGATCACGTCGTACGAGAAATCGCTCCTTTCTTGCCCCGTCAAGCCCGAAATGACCGTTACCCTCACGTTAGTGAACCTGTACCTCAGAAAGAAGGCCCGGAACACCGCGGCCAGGGTGAGGGGGAGCCACAGGAGAGTGAAACCCAGGAGGAGGTTGGCCACCAGGTCGCCGTAGTGGGCCCCGCCGTCGAAGTAGATGGTTTCCCCGGCGGGTTTGGGGGCGCCGGCGGCGGAGGTGGGTTTGGAAGTGGGTTTTGAGGAAACGTGGAGGTGAGTGATTGGTTTGCGGGTTTTGTTCCTTTCGGAGGGGAACTTGGTGGAGGATAGTTTGGGAATGTTGGGGAAAGTATGTGAGGAGTGGTGGGTGGTGGGGGAGAGGAGGAGGGCGGAGACGGAGGTGGAGACCATGGCCGTGGGTTATCCGTTGGGAGGATGAGAGAGAGTGTGTGTTGATGGATGGTACTGTGAATAATTTCTTTTTTGTTTTGATTAAATTTTTTTTTTTGGAGGAGAGAGCTTGCGTGGCAGTTCATTGGCCAATGGTTTTGTTTGCAGTCCACCGCATGTCATTATGGGGATAAATTATTCTCAAAGATGTTAGGAACACAACTTGTCGCATACATGTGAGAGTAATACATACTACTGCGTGTGGGCTCCATATGTATTTAAATTAGTATTGTGTTTGAATGATTGTGTATGTGGCACTTTTGAATTATTCTTTGCTCTTGGAGCAAGGACATGTGCCGCTACCAAATTTGCTACTACTACAAATACTTACATCAAACACATTCGCAAGTAAGGTAGGCCCCACACAATTAATTGAGATGGGACCCACCTCATTTGTGAGTATGTACGTAAGTGTTTGTAGAATTGTTTGTGGTTGGAGAGTTTTTGGTGCCCGTACATTTAATGTGCGGTGATTGATATGGAGTATTGCTCCAAGAACACTCAATAACCTTTCCGATATGGAAGAGCTCAAGCGAATTAGTAGTTGTTTAGTGCCCCAAAGTTCCTCTTTAACGAACTCAAGTTGGAGCTCGAGCTCAATAAAGATTTGATGAGCTGAGCTCCCTAGGTTTGAATCAAGCTCAAATATGTTCACGGATCTTAACAAGCCAAAAAAAATAACTATTTGTACTACATAAATGGGTTCACCATGTATAAAATTATAAAAACATATAAAGTATTAGTTAATAACACTTATAAAATTACATATGTGTTGTGAATTATTGTGGATGATCCACTTGTGAGACAAAGCTTTAAATCGGTGATAATTGCATAGTAAGAATAGTATTCATATTTATGGCTCCTTTTGAAAGGTTGCTTGTAAATCAATTGGTTCTGATGTATTGAGACACACCGAGTGTGAGAAAGAAAAATAAAGAGCAAAAAAGAGAAAACAACAATATGCCTGTTTGGCAGGCTCATTTTTGCATTTTTTGTTTCCCCTTTTCCCCTTTTGGCTGAAAAACAGAGAACTCATTCTATGGGAATGAGTTTTGAGATTTGAACAGTGGAGAAGAGAAGTGAAAAAGAGGCTTGGAGGAGCTTTTCCCATTTTCGGTTTCCCATTCTCATTCAAAAGGCACAC
>JAOTQK010000004.1:14243856-14246356 GCA_025642025.1 Rhododendron ferrugineum
AATTTCCGGTAACCTCGTCTCGGCCGGTATTTTCCGAGATGACCGGTACCGACCGGTATTGGGTCCGGAACGGTATTCGGGAGTTAGGGTACCGATTTCTTGTCAAAACGGTACGTACCGGCCGGTACGGAACGGTATTGACAACCTTGGTCATCATAACGAAAGGCCCAGAAACCGGACAAGACCATCTAGTCCCTTTAGAGCTAGGGACCTGTTCCTATTCAACAACGTAGACATCTACAATATGTAAGAAAAGAAATGGGGGCCATGGTTAGTCCGGTTGGTTGGTAGATATGCTCTCCTAACAATTGATTAGGGTTCAAGTTTTGGGGTCATATTGCAAAAATAAAATAAAATTATTTTTTGTGAGTTTCTCCAATCCCGAAGTGGATGACATGTTTTTAACCGGACCGAAAAGGGGACTAGTTGAGAAGAAGAGGAAATGGAGGATCCACACCTATCTTTATACTAGTGATGATGTTTTGATATGGGTCCCACAAACTGGGTGATTTTCCTTTTATATTGGCCAAAGACAGAGACTCATCACATGACTGTATTAGTTGGAAGCTGAAAGGATTTGGAATGGGATGGATCCATGTTCTTACCCTTATTCTGCTCATCATGTACTATTTTATTCATGTGCAAAGATTATGCTATATATATTTTAGATACTCCTACAACAAAATCACATAAATAGATATTCAATTAGTATCAGTAGTAAAAAATAAACAAACTGAATCTTCTCTTCTCATCCACATGCCCTCCTGCTTCTTTCTCGTAGAAAATCTGAACCCCATGTGCATTCTTTGCTTGCGTCACTGTGTCTTTTCTCATCATTTCAAGAGATTTTTGGATGCTGGGTGGGTACCACGTGGCCGTGCCCACATGGTGTCCGACCAGCGCATCTGGGCCGCCCAAAATTGTGTTGAACAGCCTAGATTGAAACTCTCTCTCTCTTCTCACCCGACCACTCTCTCTCATTTTTCTCTCTCTAAATCCGAGCCGTCCGAACCGGAATGGACGGCTGGGATGCATTGCTCGAGCACCACGTGGTGCCCGCTCGGCACTGAAAAATTTCTCCATCAGTTCTTCAATTGATAATGATTGCTCAACAACTTCTTGATATGCTTGATTCAAATATTTGTAGCTGGATGTGTATGCTATTTTATTCGATGGAAAATATCAAAATAATCTTTTTCCATCTTCTGGCTTGAATGCACATTTAGGTTTCAGTTGATCAAAGTGTGGAAGTTAAGATGTTACACCATGTCTGCAGGTGATCAAATCGATGAATTTTGACATACCTAATGTTCCCGATGCGACCTCAAAATACAAGCGGTCTCGACCATCATAACGAAAAGGCCCAGAAATGACCTGTATAGGACCATCCAATCCCTTTAGAGCTTGGGACCACCCCGTTCCTTATTCAACAATGTGGACATCTACAATATTAAGAAAACAAATGGGGAACCCCCAAAGGTTGGTCTGGTTGGTTTGGTGGGTTTGTTCTCCTCACAATCGTTTATTCATTGGGCTCATCAAGTATCTAAGTCGTCCTAAAAATAAACTTTAAGCGAACATACATGATCAATACGCATTTGTCTTGCAATTTTTTGTTGTGAAAAGCACAATAATCATTTGATTTTAAAAGAGACCTTGCTTGATCATTTCAGATACCGACGTTCGATCACATTAATTTGAATGGTTCTAATAATCGATGTGCCTCGGTGGATTAAATTTGGCTTTCAAGCACAATGATTTGTATGTTGGGCGCAACACACACTGAATGTTCATTCATGTAACTTCTAATAAATTAAATTTTTGGAAAATGTAGAAAAGAAGAAAAATAGCCATTCAATCGCCTAAACATACTAGACAAATTGTGCAGCAGAGTGAGATCCAACTTGGCTCACCCATCCATCGTCCTTGGTCATTATTCTCATTTTTTTTTTTTAATCTCATCTCTTCAAATTTCCAATTTTCCTTCTTTTTTAAATCATTCAGATGCTACTCTTTTCTTTTTTTTTTTTGGACGGGAAAAAATGCAACTCATTAATAAAATCAAATACAAATTGCGCGGTCAATAGGCCTAAAACAGCAGATACAACAAAGGATGGGTGGCTGCTTAATATTACTAAGACACTGTTTAACAATCGGTCCTGAGTGGTTGGGGGATTGAATTAGGTTACCAGTAACTAGAGTCTTACGGGGTGTATTCATCGCATCATCATAAACTTTTAACACGTCTTTTACCTATTCATTTCAAGGCAGACTAAAAATTGATATGCATTCAAATTTCCCATGTGTACGGGCACATTTTGAGCAATGCCTAGCCCTTGTGTAGTTCGGTGATAAGCACATGTCGCGTCATACCTTACCTAGCCCAATGACATGCCATGGTCGTGCCAAGGCTTTAAAAGGCCTTGCACAATGCAGGACCATGTGATTTTCTAAGAACGGTGCGAGTGTGAGCATATTTGTCGAGACCTAAAAGATGGTA
>JAOTQK010000004.1:14251356-14255799 GCA_025642025.1 Rhododendron ferrugineum
GTTTTTTGTAAGAAAAAATCATTCGCTACTTTTGACCATGCAAACTCATTTAGAAAGCCTACCTGCACAGTATTATTGGCAAGATCTAGCATCCAAAACCCAATGATAAAGACCACAGCTGCCCTTGTTCGAGTACCTTTGAACGTGCTGCATTTGGATTGAGTTGGTAAACCAAAAAACAAAATAAGTACAAACAAAAACACTAAACAAACAAAGTAACACATGAATTAAAAAGAATGTGACATTTACCGGCAATGCTCCTTCGTGTCCCCTAATAAATATCCAATATCTGCAGAAAACCCTATAATTATCACCTAAAAGGGCATGTTCTCGTTAGCTTACATAAAGCAAACTATACAACTGGAGGAAAAATAGATGCAAGATCCTCTAATGCTCACCGCTGCTGAGATCATGAGAGACCCAACAAGAATAAATGGCCTTCTCCTTCCATATTTTGAAGTGCATTTATCACTCCAAATACCCACACAAGGTTGAACCTGAAATTATAATGAGGTGAGAAAATCTGACCCTAAACACTGTTAGATGCAGGTAGGAACTGAACGTACCAGTTTACAACTTTCTAAACTGAAAACCAACACTTCTAAACAAAATGAATATAATAGATAAGGATAACGGTGTCAACGAAGAGTTGGATATCTGCATGTTAAATTGCCATTTTAATAGCAAAAGCAACAACAAATTATCAAGAAGAGAACTCATGATCCCATTACGTGAAGGAAAGCAAGCGTCAAACAGTTCCACCATATAAGCGTATCCATAGTTTAAACGCTTACTGGAAAATCTCTGTCAACTTATATGGAAGAGAAGAGCTTTTCTTTTTATTACACCCCTTGAAGCTCAAAGGAAAGAGTTGCCTTTGAAACACAGTAGTCTCAAAACTACATTTGTTAATCATCCAGATTTTTTATTGGAAAATCACTGTAACACAGCTCTATAAGATCTGCCTAAATCTACCTAAATTGGATATGTTTTTGGATTAACAGAGGGGAAGTTTTCGTGTTAGGAGTCTAATAGGTACAAAAACTATCTAGTAGGGTTTCAAGATGAAAATGTGTGGGAGGGATAGACCACCAAGAAGTCATGTTGCTGGATTTTGAGATATATTAGTGTGATCTTTGTTTTACCATATCTAGATGATATTGAATCATGGCCTACAGCTATTTGCATGCAACATAGAAGTCATCTGATTGGACTGCAATAGGGCTAGCAACTCCTACGTTCCTTTACTTTTAGATTATAAATCACATCTCATGCAATGGAATCACCAGAAAATTTAGCGCACAACTCAGCCCAATTGAAAATATAGTTGCAGTTATCACCTACCACAAGGCCTGTAATAGGGCCGCAAAGCCAGATAAATGAAGAGAAAGCATGCTCAATTCCAAGTGTCTGCAATATGGAGTCAAAGAAAAGCTAGTTAATTCATTGAATATTACATACCAACGTGTTGGAGAATGGAAAAAAAAAAAAAAAAAAAAAAAAAGGTAGGTGCGCATGGAAATGTATGTATGCAAATACTAATATAAGCATCTACTCAAATGTTAACGCATCTTCATAATCAATACAAAAAAGAACAATAGCATGATGAAAAACCCGAAATCAACATCACATTTCACCAAATGCCATTTTATTCGACCAGGCAACAGGAACATTATGTAGCTTGTATGTTACTTAAATAATTTCACAATGACTCTGTCACCCTAGACAAGTCACAACCACGGCCTTTCAACCATATCTTCTACTAGACCAATGTACCGCAATTAGCATCAATTCAGTTAAAATTGCAACCATAAAAGGAGAAAAGTTACTAATTTCTCCTTTTAGGATTTCAATCTGCTTGCGGTTCACAGAGTTCAATTACCTATATAAGTTTGTATGCGTTCGTTTAGTGGACAAATCTGTTTGGAGTTGATATTTGGCTGAATATTGTAGTAATATAGCAAAATATAGTCCCAATATGCTAAATTATAGCAACTTTGCTCCAATGGTGGGCTACCTATTTTTACCATCACCAACATCTAATAGAAATGACATGAGAAGTATTTTTTTTAACCAAAAATCACCATTCACTTATTTAGCTTGAGCTAATCTTGGTGCCAAATTATGCTAAAATATGGCAATAGCAACCAAAAAAGAAATGATTACATTAGTTGATCTACGTTTTCCTGTTGCATCACTTATAGTTAATAGTAACGTTAACCATTATAGGTCTATTTATTTTCTGACGCTTCCTCCGACATAATGGCTACTGAAGAAGCCTATACATTTTGCCAAAGCATAGCATCAGAATAGCAAATGTAAGTATCTCGTCACTTCCTAATTTTATGGACCTACACCAAATGTTGACGTTTCTATTTTTTTCCTTGATAACTAGGTTGTTCGGGCCAGCTTGTACGCACCTTGACTAATCTCGGGGTCCTGAGGGCTCATCACTTCCTAATTTCGTGGACCTAGACCAAATGTTGATGTTTGTATTTCTCTTCTTGGTTATCCGGGCCAACTTGCGTGCACCTTGACTAATCTCGGGGTCCTGAGGGCTCATCACTTCCTAATTGTGTGGACCTAGACCAAATGTTGAAGTTTGTAATTTTTCTTCTCGGTTATCCGGGCCAGCTTGCGCGCACCTTAATCTCAGGGTCCTGAGGGCTCATCACTTCCTAATTTTATGGACCTAGACCAAATGTTGATATTTGTATTTTTCTTTTCTGACAACTAGGTGTCCGGGCAGCTTGTGCGAATCTAGACTAATCTCGGGATCCTGAGGGCAAATCACTGATGGCCCCAAGGGTTTGGAACGTTTGCCCTTTGCGAGACAGTGAGATTCAACCTTGTGAGACCTCCTAGGGGCAAGGCTTTAGTTGCTAATTTTATGGACCTAGACCAAATGTTGATGCTTGTTGTCTCTATAGCCAAAACTAGGATCAATTAAAACGAAGTAATAATACCAGTATTTACCCCAAAAAAAGTAATAATACCAGTCATCCTGCATATAATAGGGAGACAAAAAAAGACAGATACCTGAATGTAAGGAGTGAGGAGAGAGAGTTGCAAAGCCCAGCCGAATTGGACGCCGGCGGCGACAGTGCAACTGAGAATCAACGTGAATAAGCTGGCGTGGTGCTCCGGCGGATGAGGATAAGACCTGGTTGACGGATCAGAGGATTGGATCCCACCATTAGAAGAAACCCTTGTTGTCGATTTTACCCCAAACTCAACACCATTATTATCATTATTACTACGTTGTTGATGATGATGATGATTATAGTCGTCCACCCCGACGGCCACCAATTCCACCTCCTCCGCCGCGTCTTGCCTCAGGTTCCTGTACGGCACCCGGATCGATACTGCATCCATCTTATTATTACTGTATACTACAAACAAACTCACCGACTCGAGGTATACATGTTATCTATCTAGTAGTAGTAGTATATGTTAGATCTGAAGACATCAATTGTGAAGTTTTTGGAATAAATACAGAGAGAGAGAGAGAGAGAGAGAGAGAAAGAATGGGAGATTTGATCCAATTGTGTGTGCGGGCTAGGAAAGTTTCAGAAGTGATGGAGGAGAGAGATGATGGTATGTATGGGGGAAGTTGCTGGTGCTGTACGTTGCGCAAAGGTTAACTAAAGGGGACGCCCTGCTGACTTATCAACCCCCCCAACGAAGGGAAGAGGGCTTCTTCTGATCGGAGAAAATTACACCAAAGAGGGCCCACCGAAAGAAAGCGTCATCTTCTGCCACCGTGTTGAATTAACGGATGTTTCCGACGGATCGTATTAACTGCGAAACCGAGCAGTTTTGTCCGATATTCGTTGAAGCTAGGGGTGGAAATTTCCGACATGACACGAACACGGCACGAAATTAATAGGTTAGGGTCAGTTTTTTCTGACACAACACGATAACATAAAAAACTAAACAAGTCGGGTTAGGGTTGAGAGAATTTTGACACGAACACGAAATGACACGACACGACACGAGAATTTATAAAAGAACATAATAACAAGACACGAACCGAACACGAAGTTATCCTGACACGAAATATGAATATTACATGACACGATGACACGAAAAGTTAAACATGTCAAGTTAGGGGTTGAGAGAATTCTGACACAAATACGAAATGACACGAACACGAACACGACACGACGCCCACCCCTAGTTGGAACTGATTTTTTACATAATTCTGTAAAATATTATTTTGAAATTTCTAAATTATTTTTCTGTATTTTTTGTAAGGTCAGAATGGGTTCCAATAGGCGTGAGGTGGTCGTAGCATTATTTCCAATTCAAGTAATAGTCTCATTTCCTCTCCTCTAGGTTGAGACACCAATCTGGCTCCGGCTGCTGTTGATCGAAAATGATACTTTTTTCGTCTCAATTTATTTGTTCAATTTAAAAAACTCAACTTATTTAGGGAAGATA
>JAOTQK010000004.1:14280594-14303739 GCA_025642025.1 Rhododendron ferrugineum
CTTTCTCTCGCGCGGTTTTGTTGTTTCTCTCTCTTACCTGGACATTTTTACGTGGGTGCCACGTCACGGTCAAACGAGATATGAACTTTAAATTACCTTCTTTTTAAAAAGAAAGCGAAATGGGCCTAAATCCGCCGCATTCCACGTGGGACCTACCCCAGATCCTAAAAAATACAGAAAAATAAATAATCTTAAAAAACTTACCTACCGATATTTATTGGAGCTGATTTTTTACTGGGCTCTATAATTTTTTTTTTAAAATTTATGAATATTTTTCTGTAATTGGAGCCCGAGTAACATTGTTGATATTCTTTAGTGTCCCGCCAGAAATCTATATTATCACACGTTATCGTGGAACTCATACACTTGACCTTAAACACCACAACATGACCTTGGAGTCTTGGACCCATCCAACAAAAGGACTTAGGATGACATTGGTGATGCTTTCTTCAATCAAATAATTTTATCTTATTATGGTCGACCGAAAGGAACTGAAGCAACGAGGATATATAGATGCAAAGGAAACTTCTGTCGAGCTCATAGTAAAAATGAAAAGAACCTGCTGTAAAAATAGTCGATCGACCTAGCGAGAAAGATCCAATCATAATGGCTATCGCGATTTGAAAAGTTGGTCCAAGCCATGATTTCGATGGAAGATTACTGTGCATGCTAGCTTGTTTATTCGACAAAGGGGATTTAGTCCAAAAGGAAAGAAGGGTTTGTAATGGTAGCAACATTCATTGTGTGGGAATGGGGAAGGAAGTCAAAACAATAACAATAGCAGCATCAACAATCTTGGCAGCAGTAATAAAATTGCACCGATGAAGTGAACAGAGTGATCAATGCCCAACCAACCCACTCGCAAACTGCGGTCGCACCTAACGCCACGCCTCATGTCGTCGCTAACCCTATGCCAGAACCATGGTAAAGGTTCAACATATGCCAACCGCATTAACAATGATGCCACACCCTTCAATCCTAGCCATCACAGTACCAACTAAAACCTCTCATGCATTTTCTTAAAGAATGCTAGCTATTGTTATTAAATTGTCGGGCAAGGGAGACATAAGAGGAGTAGGTGATGAAATGCTGGGAATGGTTTGCCAGCCCCATATCAAATACCTCATTGGTTATATATGCTAAAGCCACATCATCATGGTACAACAATTGGCACCCTCTTGCTGATAAATTTGGTACCAGAATCACTGCCATTCACTGGCATTCCTAATGATGCGCTAATGTCTTTTGAGATTCGGAACGGGCTTCTTCTAGGCCGGCCCCATTTTGTCACCCCTTATCTGTCCAAGCCCACCTCATGTCAAACCCTACCCACATAAGCCCCATTTTAAGTGAAGTATCAAAATACCCCCGGTCTTTAATACTACATGTCAGAATGTTCTGGCTTTTCCTCTCTCTCCTCTATTTCTCGATCTCCACCTTCGAATTGGCCACAGAGTCATGGACAGACTGTCCAGAAGATTGACGACGCCACCTCCTCCTCATTGTCTCTGCCTCCTCCGCCGTTACCACTGCTGCTGCCGATCTTCTTTTTTTTTGGGTAATGCCCTATGGCGGTTGGCTTGAAATATAAAAGAGGTTAACCGAATGTACAGCCTATAAGAAGCATCCCCAGGTAAGACAAAGCAAAAAAGGGAAATGAAAAAATATAAAGAGCGCCAAGTGGCTACATGGGTTGCCCATGTCCTTGCCCCGCCGAACAAACTATCCCGAGGAATAGAAAGTTCAACGGGGAACCTGGACACGGGTGTGGCAAAAGCAGTAAATACCCGACACCAACCGTCGGTATAGGGTACAATTAGAGGCCCTCGAAGTCCTCGCAATACATACTACGGAAAACATAAGATAATCGCCCAGTGGAGGATCTCATATGGTTGCCGATCTTCTTCGCTCCGACGAGATCGACTTTTCCGGCGTCCCCTCAAAGACCCCGCTGGCCACGTTCTTTTCCGCCTCCTCCGCCATTCCTCCCGCATCGGCGGCGTCATCAGCAAGTCTGTCGCCATCATCAAGCAACTCCGACACGGCTTCCAAAATCCACGTCTCACCACCACCCTCACGAGCTCCAATACCGCAGTCTAAAATCTTACAAGTGTGGCACGTTATTTAAAACCTAAACTTGTTAAAAACCTTTTAATTACCGTTCTCTTTTCTTCTATTGGGTTTTACTAGGTGTGGATCTGTAAATGTATTGAAGTGTAGGGGCTTTTTGTATGCAAAGCACTGGAAAATCTTTGACTCCAAGAATTCCGTAAAAAGGCAAAATAAAAATTCTTTAAGGTAAATGATTTTGTCACTCCCCTGCAAGTGTATTTTTGGTGCAAAAATCCACTCGCAGGGGAGTGGCGTTAACAAAAAAAAGGAGTGATAAAATCAACAGCCTTATTCAAAAGGGCAAAATAGTAAAAGCATTTTTAAAAAGGGGTTGGACGGAATAGTATGACAAAAAAAGTTAGCACGGAACCTCATCCAAAAATAGGACCGGCCTGTCATTTCCCGGATTCGGAACAATCATTGGGCTTTGACTTCTGCCCAAACTCTGGAACTCATTCAAATAAGGAATTCTATTCCTTCACTTTTATCTCCCAAAAACTGGTCATCCAGATAAATGTGTATGGACTCTTTCCCCTAGCACTAGCAGGCAGTTTACTACAGTATTTTCTCTCTCTTTGGGAGGCTTTGAGCTAGCTGGAGTCCATTACCCAAAAATTTTATGGAGTACTCATCTAATGTGGTTCCCATCCTTTATTTCCAGCTGCAGTATAATTACTCCTGCTTTTCATACAGAAATAGGCTCTCATCTCACATAGAAGACATACTTGTTCAGTTTGGAAATAAGCCCTAGCTCTTCTTTTTTTAGCCTATGCAAAGGTATTCGCTAATTTATGTGCTTCTATTACTACTAGCTATTAATTGGTTGTGTTTGTGTGCCTTCACCTTTTCTCCCTTGCTGGTTCTTTGTGATCTCTCCTCCCTGCATCTTTAGTTTTAGCAGCTCATGACTCTGTAATAGATTTTGCTTAATTGGGAGGAGTACTTTGCATATTCCTTCTCTTGGAATGGATGTACATAATAATTAGTGGGAGAATCATGTGAGGAGCTGCGGAGGGAGTTGGTGGAGCCTTTTGATCTCTATGTCTAGTACTCCCTCATTCCCGAATTGCCTCTAATTTTGCTTAAATTAAATATATTTGGGCTTAATATATATAGGGGTCCTAAGAATTTGGAAGCCCCATTTCAGCCTCTTTTTTTTTAGGCCCAAAGCTTAGGCTTCCTTGATTTCTCCCATAAGCCGGCTCTCATTACACACCTTGGCTTCATGGCCTGAACCAATTTTTGAGACCGGCTGGCCTTTTTCCTTTCCAAACTACCCCTTTATAAAGAAAAAACCTGCCAAGAAGGAAGGGAAAAAAAAACTGCCACCTCAAAATTTTTATTCACTTTTTTTCTACTTCCACATGCCACATTTAATTACAGATTAATCAAAATTCAAGATTTTTCTATTTTCATCTTTTTAATAACACAATGCATTGCATATTCATTGCACGCATTACATGTGCCCGGACGTCTAAGTATATAATAAGCTAGTTAGCATAACTGCTCTGCAGAAAGCAAGAAAAAGTGAGGAAACCCATATCTGATTTGCCAGTAACAGCAACAAAATCAAAGTTGTGTGATGGTTTTGGGTTAAAAAAAGAGAGAGTGAGTGATGCTTTTATGGAATGGCCAAAATACCATCTCCCACAGCCACTAACCTTGGCGTTGATTGAGTTCGACAATGGCATCCACCAACTTGGTAAACGGCAATGTGTTAGCTCCATAAACCCCAAGGGGTTGGCTCAACGCCAGAAACTTTGGGGTTTGCTATCTAGTATCTCCTAAGATATTAGATTCGAAAACTTTCTAGGAGTTATTAACTTCTTTGGAGCAGTCCATATGGACTACTCTTCGCAAGTGAGCGGTGAGATTGGACTTTTAAAATTAGTCAGGGTGTGCGTAAGCCGGTCTGGACACCTGAGTTAACAAAAATTAATGTTTTAGCTCCATGTCATCGATCATGTGGTAGCTCGATGGAACAAATCGTGTTTATGAGATGGTTATGGACTGGCGTAAGACATAAGGCTCTTGCAGTGAAGAACATTTTTTCCCCATAAAAACAAAAAGTGTTTGCAATTCTACGTTTCTAAGTGTTCATTTACCGACACGAAAAGGGCTTCTACTGAAGTTTGGGGCTTGTGTTTTTCTTTGCCAGCAGTGTGAACGTTTTATTAGAACAGAAAAGGGCCTGTTTATATGTCTTAATATTACGGAACACGATATTCTCGACAGAGCTCAATGGAAAATACGGATTCATGTAGCCGATCTTAATTAATTGGAACTTAAGGCTTGGTTTGGTTTGGTAAAGTTAATGTCTTAACGAAGCCTATTTGCCTTTAAGGAAACTCTACCATACACATCTCTATTAATGTAGTTCTTGTCCTTGCTTAAAATTTTGTTGCACGAAATATATATGCAATATAAGAGAGAAGCGATTATTTTCATGTTTATTTTTTAATTACCATTCGCGACCACCATCGCAAAATTAATTCCATAATTGAAGGCTTTTTTTTTTTTTTTTCTTTTCCCAGGCGGCATTTATGGGGACCCAAAAAGTTTTAACACCCTTGATTATTTTAGCCTCAGCGGCTCTATGGACACAATTCTTCATATTCGCAACGGCTAAGTTAGCCGACGCACAAACGTTATTACTACTCTACTTTTTATCCCTTCTACAACTGCAAATTTGTCATCACAAAAGTGTTCCTTTGTGGTGCTAAATACATTGAGACAGTTATTTGCAACCACAATTTTTTTTTTTTGAACTCCCAATAATCACGCCCCCGTGCAATCTCAGAATGCTTTTGCAGTCGCAAAATTAATATCCGCAACCGTAATTATTTGCGGACGCAAAATGCCTCTTTCTAAGCAGTGACACGATGAGTATGGGTGAATTGACAGAATTAGCTCGATGCCAAAACATAAAAAGAGAGTCAACTTTGTGCATATGGATTTATTTATTTATTTTTCCAACTGAAATATAGGTTGTGGGGCCGAAAGGATTAATTGGGGTTCAGTGTTTTTAATTAACTTAAGTGGCCCCTTAATGGTTAATTACTAATATAATTAAACTGATCACTGGTTCCTTTTATTATTAGTCAAACAGTTGACACAAATTTAAATTGATCCAATCTGACAAGTCAGTGGAATAGAAGCTCTGGGGAATGGAATAGAAGAATTTAATGGGATTTTCGGATCCTGTGAAACTAAATCTGAAAAATTTTAAAAATAAAACTTTACTCTAGTCACTTTGAATACTAGAATTCTGAGCTTATTTATGCGTTGAAAGTGGGTTTGGACCCACAATTCCATGTACTGGAGTATTTCAATTTTCAAACCAAATGCCCATAGAGTATCAGCTTCGTGCACATCGACTAATTCTAAGTTTGTGAAGTTAACGATCAGAAAAACCTCCAGTGACACTAAGGTTTGAAATATTTAGCATTCGTGATATTCAAACTTGAGACCTCTCAGGAGAACAAGTCTTTTAGTTGCTTTCTCATATCTACCGGTTGAAAACCTCGTTATGATTTTCTTGTCCTCACTGATTAGCAAATACTAAAAAATAGCGGCAGAGAGTATCATTATGAGAAACATGAAATTAAACAATCAACCATGATCCCAAGACACACTGCTGATTTTCTTGTTCCTTGAGATTCCTCAAAGGGTAGAAAATCCATACCCTTGACTTATATTTAGGGCTTCTCGGTACCAGTTCTTAAACACCTTCCCTAAGCTTCTCCACAGCTACAGCTACTTCAAAGTCACCAGAAAAGGCGGCTGATCATTCGGTAGAAGTCCCCTTCTCAGGAACCGTAATTGTTTTTCTTGATAACGCTAGTATCCGGGTCAGCTTACGAGCTCGATCCTCCCGTCCATTAGCGGGTTCCTTATTGAGTTCTGCATGGATTAGCTCCAAAGAGTTGATAACACCTTGGGAACCATATATTTGCTTCAAATTAATTGAGTGAACTCCATCGTTAACTTTGTGGGTTTTGTCGTTGGACACAAGTTTTGGGTTTAATTTTTTTGAATGGCAAAAGAAAATTTCATTAATCTTTGAAGATGCATGATGCAAAGACTAAAGGGAACAAGGATATGACCGCATCAAATCCCTAAATTAAGCTAAGAACAATCATGCGCCAATCTGAGACCCGAACCGGATTTGGCAAGATGCCAATCAAGTTCTGGGTTTAATTCTTTAGTAGAGAAATATTAGAGGGGCTTTTTGTGCTTTATAAGGGGAGAAAAGCCATAAGCTCCTACCTGGTCTAGGCTTCTTGAAAGGAAAGAAAAAAGTGAAAGAGAAAAAAAAAGGCTATGGAGGAGAGAAGTGAAACAGAGAAGATCATGGAAGAACTGATGCTTCCAGGGTTTAGATTTCATCCGACGGACGAGGAACTGGTTGGTTTTTATCTGAAGAGGAAGGCTCAGCAGAGACCTCTCTCTATTGAACTCATCAAGCAACTTGATATATACAAATATGATCCATGGGATCTCCCAAGTAAGATACTTAACAGTTTTCATGTTCTTTTTCCATGCATGGCTTCTATTTGGTTTCTAATGATTTTGCTTCGATCTTTCTTCGTCTGCGAGCCTTGTTATTGAGCAAAGCTACCGATCGACACAACTTTGAAACACGACTCCGTCCGGAGCCGTTTGATACACATGGGTGTCATCATGTAGTGTTTGCACACTTTTGGGTGCAAATTGGGTATATACCACGTGGCGGTACCCAGCACCAATGCGAGCTGTCCAAACGTGTTTTGAACGGCCCAGATCCGAGCGTACTCTCTCTCCTACTCAGCCAAGCACTCTCTCCCCGCTTTCCCTCTGCTCGGATTTGGGCTGTCCAAAACACATTGGACGGCTCGGTCGAAGGGAGGTAAGGTAGTAATGCATACCCATTGCATGCCTAGAAAAATGTTTCAAGAAACCTGACCTAAAATGGAATGTGTATCAGATTCATTTTTGAGAGTAGCTCAAACAACATCAAAGTTAAGTAGACGTTGCAGTTTGTTTCTTCATCTTTCTATTCTACACAATCTAAGCACAAACTACTCAGAAGAATACTTATTAGTCTTTCTTGGTGACTAGCTAGTTCTAATCTATAAAATCTTGACCCGTAATGAAGAACTCATCACATTATATCTGATAGCAGAGTTGGCAACAACCGGCGAGAAAGAATGGTACTTCTACTGTCGAAGGGATCGCAAGTACAGAAACAGTACCAGGCCGAACCGGGTAACCGGAGCCGGGTTTTGGAAAGCCACGGGTACCGACAGACCCATCTACTCTTCTGAAGGTTCGAAGTGCATCGGGTTGAAGAAGTCTCTTGTTTTCTACAAGGGCAGAGCTGCTAAAGGGATCAAGACTGACTGGATGATGCACGAGTTCCGCTTACCTCCGCTCAACGATGAGTACTCAATGCCACAGAAGAGATATGTGGAGAAAACCATATCTGAAAATGTAATGCATTTTAAATCTTAATACTAGCTTTTGTCCAAAATTTAGAAAGTACGGGTGGGCATAGACTTTTTCTTTTACTGCTCACCCCACCGCACTCAATTTGGACGGTACGGATTTTAAAAAACTCTTCTAGGAAAAAGTTAAACTCTTCACCGGAAGAGTTTGTTTAAAATCCGCATTGATTGTCGAGACGGACGGTGAGATTGCGAGAGTGATCAAACTGTGCGGTGGGCGTAGCACCGCTTATGAGAAAAAGTAACTAGAAAACTGTGTCTGCTTTTGGTTTCATTTTGTAATCAATTTAGAGTGAACCTTGAAGAGACTTACTTTTTTTTTAAAGTGAAAATACAAGCACTCTCGATATTACTTATATTTTGTGCAGAAATGTTTATATTTGTAGCCATCATTGTATTGATTTCGAAATTTGAGTGCTGAAAAATCATTTCAAAAAAGGAGAGAACATCGTTAAAAATTTAAGGTTTTTATAATATCCTGCAAAGTTAATCCAAGAAAAAAAAAGGCAATCAAACAGGGAAAGCATCTAGTATAGATTCTAGTTTTATGAGCTAAAATGTGACGTAAGGACACAAAAATCCGTGCACAGATGTGTTTGGAACAGTTTGAGGTGTGTGAGTTCCATGTTTACTTTATGAGACCCACTTGCATCGGACAGTTCCAAACACATCTGTGTCCGAATTTATGCTCCGATATCTGTATTTGTCGCATTGTTCTTTTGTGAGATGTGACCCATGGGCCGCACATAGGTTAGTCAGATTCAAATATTTGATCTGACTGACTATATTCGTGTTGTTATATGAAGGATATTACTAAGATATTGTCATATTTGGACTTTGCAGGACTCATGGGCAATTTGCAGGATCTTCAAGAAAACCAATTCTGCAGCACTACAAAGAGTCATATCTCATTCTTGGGTATCCCCATTAGCCGAAACGGCCACATCTCAAGAGACACTTTTTCAGGCCAAACACCTGAGTTATCAAAAAAGAGAGACACTTTCCCGAGGCCCTCACTATAGTTTCACTTCAGAGGATACGTCGGTGACAGTAAACTCTAGTAGCTCAGCCATCCAATTCAACTCTGAAAGTGATCTTCAACAGTCCTGTCTCACTAGTTCCTCTCCTTCATTTCTACTCACTCACCACACGGCTTCCAAACCATCTCCTCAATTCTCCGTTTCCAACGAATCCCTTCCCGCAAGCTACCCGTTTTGGTCGACTGACGGTAACTCATCTAGCATGTTCGGAGATTTTTTTGGCAAAGCATCTGAAAACATAGACTTCAGTAACGGCTTTCCTCTCGCTTTACCGGAAGAAATGCATGCTATTGGCATTCACGGAGATCAAGAGACAGAGATGATGCTGAAGGATTCAGACGGGCCAAATTTCGATGACCAGTGGGGGATTACGAGATCGACTATTGGCATTCCTTTTAGCTTTCCAAATGCGGGACGGAAGCCAGATTTGGTTTGGGATTCTTCTCCTTGTCCTAGTGATCAAATGTCCACCAGTTATTCCACTAACAAGTGCTATACTTGAAATTTATAAATCAAGCTGGTACAATGTCTAGCAAGAACCATTGCGGTTGTTTCGCTTCATCAAGGCTTAGGTTCGTTTTTTGCTAGACGATAGAATGTTAGGGGTTAGTTGCTCCCGTTGTAACCATTTAGGCTTATTAGGGTTAACAAAATGTTTAACTGTCTAGGGTACGAATGTAACATCTTTTTCTAGGGCCTAGAATTGTTCTGTACTTTGACTAACTGGCAAATCCAAGGACTAAGACAAAGAGATTTGAGTTTTTACTATCTTCCTAGACTTTTAGACATACTGATATTCTATTACTCTACAGAAATAGAATATCACTTCTTTGTTTTATTTATTTATTTACATTTGCCTAGTGGATATTCTGTCTTGTCTTCATTTGTGCAAACACGGACATAAATAATCTCGATTTCGGGCTTCGATGTATCTCGAAGGCGGATTTGCTGTAACCCGGTGCACACTATTAGGTGGGCGTAAATACTGTTTTTAGGAAAGTGACTCAGTAACGCGCCTCGAAGTGATTTTGTGTTTCAGAGTTTTTCAAAGGAGAAACGACGCCATTTTCCGATTCAAGGAGACCGGTTTTTCCAGCACAGTATATATTCAAAATTTCAAACCCGTGTCATATGCTTTACAATTTCTCTGAGAGACGTATATGTACCCGTTACGGCCACTACAATTCCCATCAAAACAATTGCCACAATAAGCACCAATTCTAACCCAAATCTTCGGTACCCTTTGTAGATGTTGAGATAACATAGACACGGGAACAAGATCGAGACACTAACACTTAAAAACGAGCCAATAAACTCCATCACATAGCCGAAAAACGGAACTGCTAACGCCACAACAGCGGTGCTGATTACCAAAACCGTTCTGATGAGGCAGCTGGTGGATCTGCTGTTGCGGAAAGGAGATGTATCTTCGATAGCTGTAGCGATCGGAGAAAGGATGATCGCGTACTTGGTGATGGGGTTTATTAGCGTCGTGTAAATTGCTATTTTCGAACTCATGTTTTGAGTGGGAAGATTGAGTGTGATCTGGGACATTAAGCTCTGTCCAAATATCAAGTAGCCTAGAACCGCCATCGATCCGTAACTGATTGTGCTTATAACAAAGCAAACCAGTAGAACCTGCAATCAGATACAAACATGAAAAGAAAAGGAGAAACTAATAGAAGGCAGGGTCTTGAAATGTTTTGGTGAGGAGTTCATAATTCTTGACAAGAGTTTTTTTTTTTTTTTTTCAGCAAAGAAATTTCATTCATCACACGGACAAATAGTTGGAATGGTGATGACACATTATTCTTGACGTATTTCTAAAAAACAAGCTGATGGGTCCGTATTGGTTTTCCGAAAAATAAGCCCATGAAACCAATAAGGTTTGCAAATTAAGCATATCTGTTTTTATTTTTTCGGAGAAAATTTCGCGAAAGAGTATCATACCTTAGGAAATTGGTTTCTGTCTTTCATTGAATTGCAGAGTGTTGGAAAAACAGCATGCCCACAGTAACAAAAGGTATACAAGCTTATAGTTGTAGGCAGTCCACTCCAACTCCACAACATTCCTTTCTCATGAAATCCCAACCCATCGACTCCGCCCGCCCAAAAGACTGAGCCGATCAAAACGAAGGAGGCCAAAACCCCACCAGCAGATACATAAGCCATCAATCCCAAACTCCTCAACCACGTTGTGGGCAGAATAACCAAGGCAGTGAGGATAACAAAGCACTGTTTTCCCCCAACCGTTTGGCCACTGATGTGGAAACTAGTTCCTGGAAACAATTTGTGGAGATTGTCCCCTTCTAGTATCAGAAACTCAACCGCGACCAAGTAGAGCTCGAGATACATGAAAGTGGATACCAAGACTCTTCCCTTCGTCCCGAAGGCCAGTTGACCTATATCGGGGTAGGTTTTGATGAGAGGGTCTGCGTCCATGCATCGGCGCAAGAGTATCCCTGTGTAGCAACAGAGGGTTGCTACCCCAAACAGGATTATTAATCTGAGCCATCCCCCTTGAGAAAGTGCATATGGAATCGATATTATCCCGATGCCTGTGAAGCAGACTGATCAATGATTAGTTATATGCCGTTTATTTTAAAAGCATGCACGTTTTTATAAACGCGCTCTAATCTTGTAGTGCTTCAAATTACACGCGAAAAATACTAGAAGACTAAATTTAGAACGCACTTATAAGATAGGGGAGTACTTATCTATGATATTTGGTCTTTTAGATTTCCATTTTCACTAGACCTCCTACATATAAATGGTAGTTTTCGTGTGTCCTTGAAATTTACTCTACTGTCAATGCTAAATCTTTTAACTGTCTCCCGCTTTTTGAAACCACCCGTGCTCGAGCCTCTCTTATAGTACTCCTCAAATTAGCACAAAATTAAAGGGGACCCGGCCATTAATTAATGAGAGATTTGGTGATAGGTCCACTGTAGAGATTTCAATACTGTTCACAATTTCTCTCTGAAAAGCATCTTATTCTTAGCGATGAATTTCTAAATTTAGGACATTCTCATTGTTGCTTGATCGGAAGAGAAAATTTTAACGAAAGGTGCTTGTTGAATTTCCAATTCACTGCTGCTAATAGCGGTAAATATTGAGTATATAAATTCAGAAATCTTAGTACTTATGGGCTAGCTGATAAGGTATGTGACAATGTTTTCTTCTTTTTGGGTGAATGAGGGTATGTGACAATGTTTAAAATAGACACTCTCGCGCACGCAGAGAGAGAGAGAGAGAGAGACCTGATAAGGCATTGAGTCCATTGAAGCAGGTCCTGAGGAAGGTGGTACCTTTGGGTGGTTTCAACTGGTTTTGGCTATCAAATTCTACTACTTTCTGTTCAGTACCCTGAGAGTCCATCCTTGGTGTCCACTATCCACAATGATGGTTGTTCCTTTCCTTATATACAAGAGGGGATCAAATATTATGAAAACAAAACAGAGAAATAAAACTGAAGGGGAAAAATAAATGCCTGGCTCTTGGAAAGGAGATAGTGATGTTGAGTAGATTGCCATTACACCTTCCACTTCCAGTACTAAAAGAGAGAAGCTAGCAACCACAAATTTTTATAAGTAGTAATGTACAACACTTGAGCATTCTTTTTTCTAGTCCTTTTTTAAGTGATTATAGAAACATGTTAATCAGAAGAATATTCAACTATGTTTCTCGATCGGTCTATGTCGCAAAAACTTTAGAGGAGTACTGGTACGGTACATGACACTTGGTCCATGAAACCGTGTGAATTTAGACCATTTTTTTTTTTCATGGACCGAGTGTTATGTATGCTAACATTTTTGAAAATAAGGTGAATTTACATGGAGACCCCCTCATCTATGGGTTTTGGACACGGAGACCACCTAACTTTTAAAACTGCCCATTCAAACCCCCTTATCATTATGAAATAAAAATTTGCTAACTCTATCAATGGAATGAGGGGAAATGACAATTCTACCCCTTAAAACTTGCCCACACTGAGCCCCTCATCTATAAAAATTGTCTATGCTAACGCCTTCATCTTAACTGTCTTTTGATAGAAGAGTGTTGAGTGGTTAATGGTTATAGATGAAGGGGTGCTTTTGGGCATTTTTAAAGGCTAGGGGGTTCATGTCCAAATTACGTATAGATGAGAGGGTCTCCGTGTAATTTCACCTAAAAATGAATTCTTTTTTCTTGTCCTATTCTATTTTAAGTGTAGTACATTAAAAAGAAAGGCTTTAAATATGTTAATCAGAAGAATCAATATTGACCATGTTCGTTTTAGGTTTTGAGGAAGTTTTTTGGGGTTACGAGTGCAGAGTTGGATAGAGAATGAGAGTAATAATTGAAGAAAAATTTATTGGGGACCATGCACAGAGAGAAAAGTTTGGGTCTAGAAACCCAAAAAAAGAGTTAATTCTGGGCCGATCCTATTTTTCAATTTCATAGCCCACTAGATCCTTTTTCTATAAAGTGCAATTCCTAATAGATCCTGTGGCGTGTATTTTACTTTTGTACCCCCGTTTAAAAATACATGAACCCATACAACCTCCTACACCACCACCACCACCACAACCAGCGCCACCGCCGTCATGCCGCCACCGCCACCGCCACCACCACCACCATCGCCGCCACCACAATGACCACCACCACCACTCCACCATCATCACTACCATCGCCACCATAATGACCACAACCATGCTGCCGCCGCCGACACCACCGTCACAATTAACAGTGTTAACTTCTGTGTAAATTATCAGTGATAATTTTCATCTAAATTCATACCACAATTAACAGTGTTAATTTAAACACTGTTAATTGTGGAATGAATTTAGATGAAAATTGACACTGTTAATTTAGACAAAAATTAACACTGTTAATTGTGATGGTGGTGGTCATTGTGATGGTGGTGGTGGCGTGGTAGTGGTGTTGGTGATGGTGGCGGTGGCGTGGTGGTGGTCATTGTGGTGGCGGTGGCGGCGTTATGGTGGTGATGGTGGAGTGGTGGCGGCGTGATGGCAGTCATTGTGGTGATGGCGGCGACGTGGTGGTGGTGGGGTGGGTGGCGGCGGCGGTGGTGGCATGGTGGTGATATTTTTGTCTCTTTCCAATCGCCTTTTTTTTTGCGAGGGGTATTTTTGTCAATAAAATAATGAAGATGACCTACTGGACTATGGACTCTTTGGACAGGACCTAGTGGGCTATTCTTCGCCCAGACGGAACCGGCCAGGAAGTTCCCCAAACGAACATGGCAAGATCTATGTCGCAAAACTTTAAACCTACACTCTGCACCTGATCACTTGCTATGTCTTGTTTTTTTTGACTGGGACACTAGCTATGTCTTGTTGATACAGAGAATTTTGAACTAATTACATCACCAAACTTCCGCAAGAAAACCACTCACGAGCTTTGCTTTGTTATGGTCAAAGGTAAAAAAAAAAAAAAGGCTTTGGTGTGTAATTAGTTCAAAATTCTCTGTATCAACAAGACATAGGCACATAGCAAGTGATCGGGTGCAGAGTGTAGGTTTAAAGGTTAAAAAAAAGAGAGAGGCTTCGGTGTGTTAGTGAGAGCTAAGCTAAAATTTAAGGTGCGGTAGCTTTAGGTCCCAAAAAATTACGAATTTTACGAGCCCCTCTTTTTAATTTGGTACCCTACTAGTCCAACAAAAAAGACACCGTCTTTAATTTTCACTTTAGGCTTTTAGAAAGTAAAGGTCGGCTGTGAAACTGTTCCGTCCAGAAGAGACGTGTGTCTCTCTACCTTCAAAGCATTCATTTTCCTCGAGTTCTCTACGCTTATAGGGTAATCCAGTGCATGTTCCTGAAGTATCTGCATCAAGCAGAAAATAGTACGTACGTTCCAAAAATAAAAAGCATTTCCACTGGAAAAAGTGTCACCAACTAAAACAAGCCCAAATTAGCTTTCCCTTGCTACTTCGAATAATAAGAGTTTCCCTTTTTCTAGTCTTTTCTGTTTGAATTTCTGACCAACAATTCCCCTGAAGAAGCTCAACATGTTTATACCTTTCAGCAACTGTGTTAATTGTATTTTTATTTTGGTTCTTGACTTTTTGTCGTGTCCGGTTGGTTTCTTACCGACTGTGTTGTAATTTGCTCGATCTTGGAGCCAAGGTGAGAGATGATTGTCGTAAGCCTTGAATGCCAACTTTGTTGTGGTGCTCGTTTTTATGCTGCGACACCGTCATCCTATGGGTTCTTTTAATCTATGCAATGTTGAGAGATGATTGTTGTGGTGAGAGATGATTGTCGTAAGTCCCTTTAGTAATTTTAGTACTTTTAGCACTTCTAGTATCAATTTGTGAAGGGAAAAAAGCCCCTTAAGTAGTATCAATTTAACGAAATTTGTGAAGGGGAAATCTTTTTTCCCTCCTGAAATAGTAACAGAGATTAGCCGCCGGCGATTCTTCAATTGCCATCTTATTCATGAGATCATATTCTTTTTTGATAACTTCATGAGACCATATTCGAAGCCAACTTCTATGATGCAGACTCAATTGCCTTCCAAATCTTTAGAAATTTCAAAATAAAAAAGTGTCTTTGTTTTTTTATTTTTATTTTTTTGTCGCATCGTTACGTAGCGTAGTTGTATGATGCAGACTCAATTGCCTTCCAAATCTTTAGAAATTTCAAAATAAAAAAGTGTCTTTGTTTTTTTATTTTTATTTTTTTGTCGCATCGTTACGTAGCGTAGTTGTATACTTGTATTTCTTTCATATTTTGGTTCTTTCTGAACCTTGTTATGCTTGTATGAGCCACACATAGCAAGGTGACCTAACAAGCAACAAATTGACATGGCTACCTCGCTGTTCCCAAATTTAAAGGCTATGATACGATGTTGTTCCCAAGTTTAAAGCCTCCCATGTCTCCATGCACTTCGTACTCTAACATGAAAGGGCGGAGCTAAGGACGTACCCCTGTTTGAATGCGTAAAGAGGAGGATATCAAAATTCATCACACAATGAAACGGCTGAAAATGCACAGTAACAAAAATATATACATGAATTCCGGTTATGGAATTTGGCACCCTTAAATTCCGGTTTGGAAGAGTTAACTCTTGCATGGAAGAATATTTAAACAAATCTCAATCATTCATTGCAACAATTGACGGTCCATACATGGACTATCTCGCCCGGTCCACTAGGAGGATACGATCCTTCTGGTAAATTTTGAGTTTTGATTCGTTTTTGTCAAAAACACAGGCCATCCCTACAGTAGTTCACCTGAATATACAGGTGCGAAAATGGTCTTAACTGTTCGAAAATTGATGGATCAGACCAGATATTGGATGCAGAGTGTGCACTAGAAAACCATTTAAATTAATAGTACATTAAAAAGAAAAGTGTCCATTGTGCAAAGCAGAATCACCATCACCAACTTTAAATGGATTCCAATTAGATAAAACAAGAAAAAGGACCATATAAAGTATATCCATAACAGCAATAATTGAAAGCAACTTGACGAAAGCAAAGCCAAGAGGCTTTTGCCCGACGGCATCAGAGGTGCACTTAAGTTCTAGGGGAAAAGAGGTAAATAAATCAATCCATCGTCAAAGGTGTTAATCTAACTATTCTAACAATATTGACTTTCATCAATTTAAAAAAAAAACTTGAGGAAATCAAGGAATAGACAAAATCGCTTGCACTTGTCTACTATTTGCGGGTCAAATGATGTCTATACATGCTACTACGTTGGTTTAATTGGTGGCAAATGGTTATACTTATGGTCTTGGCAATCCTATTATCAACTATCAATCTCCTATTTTGGTTGAGTAACTATCGTGTAAAATTTGAACACGTGAATAGAAGTGTCAATATTGATCCAAAAGCTACAATATAAGGGTGTGTAACGTGTGCATGTCCTTTAATCACCTCGAATTCCTAACATTTTGCATAAAAATTCATAACGTTTTCTATGAAACTAGTAACATTTGTATAGAGATTATGACATCTTCATCATTAATGGCAAAGAGAAATTAGGATGGAGAGAAGGCAAGGAGGTCATCAATGGAGAATGGACTATAGTCAATCACAGAGCTCAGGAGGAAAAACAACCGTTATTCACGCTCTACATGTCGTGGATAACCTTCCTGAAGATGCAAGCCATGATTGGTTAAGAAGAATGTTTGACGATCATGGGGTGGTGAAAGAGGTGTTCATTATACCAGCTAAAAGGAGCAGAGCTAGTGGTAACAAATTAGGCCTTGTTCGTTATGACTGCCATGTTTCTGCTGATATAGCTATTCTCAGACATGGGCTAAAAAGGAGGGAGATAAGACACTATTTGTTGTGGTTGCAAACTTTGGACAGGAAGAAAATTACAAGAGGCAGCAGAGAAACACAATGAATCAAGTCAAAGCGTGCCACATCATTTTTTTTTATAATTCAAGTGTCCGAGCCAGCTTACGCACACCTCGACTAATCTTGGGGACCAATCTCACCGCCCACTTGCGGGGATCCCAATCGAAGGCAGAGCAAAGCTCTATATGGACTGGCCCCAAAGGAGTTGATAGCGCCTGAAAGGTTTTGAACCTGAGACTTTAGGAGGAAACAAACCCCTAATTTCTAGGCCTTAACCACTAGGCCAACCCCTTGGGGCCGGTTAAATAAGCGTGCCGCATCATGAAGGGGCTAGTAAAGATGGAGCTAGAAGTTTTGGAGTGCAGAGAGATAACTCTGGTAAGAGGGGCAAATCCTATATGCAGGCATTAACTGAAGGTGTTGATTATCCTCAGGAGAATTGATAGGAATCTGCATACTTCAAAATGCCGACCAATATGATGCCTGGCTATACAAAAGTGCAGTAGCCAAACCACACAATAAGCTTACCATGGAGGAACTCAAAGAAGAGTTGGTATGAGAGGGGTTATCAAACATGGACTTCAGAAGTATTGGGGGTGGGGAGGCAGCCATCCTTGAATGCAAAGATGGTTAGAGATTGGAGACAAAACATAACAATAAAGTCAACTTGGATGCAAAGATGGCTTAGCCAAATAAAACCACAGGATGGGGAGGCAGCCGGCCAGCCTTGAGAGGTTCACTTGGATACAGTGTCTGGGCATTCCCCTTAGTGTCTGGAACTTGTCCACTTTCAGAAAAATTAGTCTATTTGAGGTCAATTCATTGCTGTAGATGAAGATACTCTTAAAGTCTATTGGGTCTGACTCCCAAAAGAATTGAAGAATGAATTCAGAGGGAAAGTTCAAAGTAAAAATTGAGGAGGAAATCTTAGCAGCAGGGGTACATCCACTATGCCCTAAAAACTAGTATATGAGCCTGGGCGGCCTTTCCATTCATTGCCAATTGGTTTTGAGTTGGATGCTCTAACAGAATTCATAAACTTAAAGCCTAGATTCCTAGGAAACGATCAAATTAATGAGTATATCCTAGATTCCTATGTAGCACGAATACACAGATGGACACGGCTAGAGCCACAGACACAGTTATAGAACACCATAAATTCCATAATTCTCACAAAAACGGGGACAAGGGCACAGAGGGCGACACGGCAATGTTTTTTATATTTGTTAGTTATGCAAACATAAATTGTAACCACTGAATATTTGGGTTATGGTTTCCCCAAGAAAGCTTTTGAAAATCACATGGCACCCGCCAACATGTCCTCGGCGTGTCCTGCCATAAAAAGGTATAATTTAATAGCGTGTCCTATACATGTCCCTGTGTGTCTCCATATTGTCTAACAAGGATAGGGCGACCTCCAGGAGTGTCGTAGGTGCTTCATAGAGTATATCTATCTAGTGAAGGCCAGTAAAAGGTGCGAAGGCACTTCAAAACTTTGTCATGCTTATTATGCTCAAATTCGTGTAGAGAAAAACAAAATTGTATGAGCACCTAATGCGCAGTCAAATCTTTCAAATTCAGGTTTTATATGCCCGACACATGTTAGAAGGAATGGAGCTGCATAGACAGTTAGGTTCTTCACTTTCTGATAATGCCTATTTTGCACGAGTAATCAATTTTACATGTTATCCTTTTCCTTCAGTCCTAATTTGTTATTTTCTCACCTAAGAGAAATGCTTCAAATAAATACAGGTAAATCAGTTTCTTCATCAAACCCTTCTATTTGATGAAGGCCAAGCATTCCAAACCTTGGGGTCACTAGAGGTTTGCCGTTAGGCACCCCGGAATTAGTGGAGGTGCTAGCAAGCTGGCCGGACATCCGGTTATAAAAAAAATAGCCCTTCTATTTGAGGATACACAAGTGTTCTCTCTTTACAATTTGCAAAAATCGATTATATTAGTTTACAATGGCCTAAGTAACCCCAAATTCACTCCAAGTGCTTCTCTATAAGGGTGCCACTATCAATGCAACCTGCCAAATTATGTAATATAGGGAAAACCAAGACAATCGTCGACAAGCAGCAACCTGGAAGATAGTTAGAAGGGGTGCAACCTAGAGTGGTAAGAAAACATGCTAAAGCCCAATCTGAGCCACCAACAATAGATCAGTTCAAATAGTAGAAAATGCAAATTGAATGTAAACCACAGTGCCCCATGAGATTGGTAGAACATTTAGTCAATCTCAAGCTGAATTCCAAACAATAACTGGTCATGAAACAAACAGCATACATATGCAAGATATAATATCCCACATCCCCAAAACAGTGCAATTGGATCTCTAATTACATATTACTCACGCCACCAGAAACAACATCACGCCATGAATATTGGCTAGGATTTCTAGAAAAGATGTCATTCGTTTGGTGAGGAACGACAATGATTATTGGAAATTGGAGCGGACAGAGACGAAGCATCAATTTTTTCAAAGCAACAGAAAGAAAAGCAACAAATCCAACAAAATCAGCCCATTCTTTCAACAGTTAGTACCCATGTTTGATACAAAACAAGTTGTCATCACAGACAATTTTTCACCAATGTGAACAGGCAGGCAATTCAAGTATTGATCATAAATTCCATACTCTTATTCCAAATAATCACTAGTTAGTAGTTTCCTTTTAATTACCTCAAAGAAAAGAATCCTTCCATTTTGTAGCACCTTCCAAACAAAAAGCTCCCATATCATTGACTAACCCAAATCAACCAAAATCCCCCCAATTAAGAAGCTTCAATTTTCGCCTCCTCCGACCCTGAAGAAGATTCTTTATCCTTCTCTTTCTCCAATTCCCTAACAGCCTCCTCCGACCCTGAAGCAGATTCTTTATCCTTCTCTTTCTCCAATTCCCTAACAGCCTCCTCCGACCCTGAAGCAGATTCTTTATCCTTCTCTTTCTCCAATTCCCTAATAGCCTCCTCCTCGGCGGCCTTCTCAGCCATGAGGATCGGGGCGTAGTAGTCCGAATGGGCCTCCATACACTTCTTGAGAGCTCCGGTGATGTCGGCGCATTTGTCGACGATGTCCTCGCCGTCCTTCTCGGCCTCCTCGATGCACTTCTCCCAAGAGGTGAAGCTGTCCCTGCACCCGCCGCCCTTCATGAACAGGCAAAACCCACATTCACCTTCTTCTTCTTCCTCTCCCCCTTCCTCTTCGTTGACAGTACTACTATCTTGGTCTTTTTCTGTTGATTTTGACGAGTCGTCCATTGGAGGGGGATCTGAGGCGGCTTCTTCTTGTTGTTGTACAACTGGGTTTTGGGGGTCTTCTAGGGTTTTCAATGATTCAGGGTTTTGGGGTAATTGGTTTGGTGAAGAATCCATGGTTGTGGTGGCTCTGTCGCTAGGGTTTGGTGGAGGTGTGGAAAGAAGGTTTCCCATGGTCGGCTATTCTTAAACCCTTTCTCCTTAAACCCCTCTCTCTCTAAAAAAAGATACTTTTTGTTTCTCTGAATTTTGCTGCTTTCTTTTTCTGGCCATTTTTCCCCTGAACTGGGTCAACGTCTCAATGAACTTGGAGAACACGACTCAAACGAAAGCTTTAAACTCAAGATTTGATAGATAACTCAATTCATCACTTAAAATTCCATGTATTAGTTGAATTTTTTTTCAATCCGTGTATTAGTTGATAAGAAATTAAGGTGGCGTTTTCGCTAAGCTAAAAATTGTGGAATACTTATTGTAATACTTTGTGTCAAGTTGTTTCGCTAAAGGCAAAAAGTTATAGAAAAATTGGAGGGAAATTGACTAAATGCAAAAAGTTGTAGTTTAGTTGAAATAAGTTTGCTAAAAAGCAAGAAATTCTAGACAAAAATATAGTGGAACCGCCCTCTACGTAATGAGTTATTAAATTGGGTGTGATAATCATATTTCATCATACTTAGGGGTTGTTCGGCTAAATAAGTCACTTGATTTATTTTTTTGTTTTTATTCAATTTTTTTTGCATTTGTTAGTTTTTTGTCAATTTTTTGGAGATTATTGTTTTTTCATGACAAATCTAAAAAATAAAAAACTACAATCGAAATCCAATTTTTTTTGAATAAAGACGAAAAAATTAGCTTATTTTTGTCTTTATTCAAAAAAATTAGGTTTCGATCGTAATTTTTTACTTTTTAGATTCCTCTCGTCATGACGAAACAATAATCCCCAAAAAATTAACGAAAAATTGACGAAAAATTGACAAATGCGAAAAAAATTTGAATAAAGACAAAAAAATAAGCCAAGTGACTTATTTAGCCGAACAACCTTTTAATATTGGTGTGACTGATGAAAGAGGGTACATACAGTGTACATTGCTGTGTGGGGCCCACTACGGATTCCACACGAATGATACGGTCCGTTGATAAATTTTAAAATATTTTTTTGAGTGCCCTTGCAAAAAATCAGCTCAATTTGAATATGTGTAAGTACTTGATTCAATCTTCTAACCTTTCATTGTATAATTTCTGAATGAAAAATTAGAAGATCGGATCAAGTACTTACACATATTCAATTGAGCTGATTTTTCGTAAGACCACTAGAAAAAATATTTTAAAATTTATTAACGGACCGGATTATTTGTGTGGAACCCGTAGTGGGCCCCAAACAGCAATGTACACCATATGTACACCCTTTCGTTTGTACCAGTAGCAGGACTCATAGTTTTATTGTTGGGTCGTTCAATTCATAAATTTGTTGTGGCATTAGTTAGTGAAATTTGGTGTGACATAAGTGTTATTTGTGTGTCGATAGTGAATTTTAGGGTAGCAATATCAAATAAGAGGTGCTAAGAGCATCCGTATCATACGCTTTAAATTTCAGACCAAATTACACCTTAAAAGGTCACTTTATTACTTTAGGTGGTCACTTTTAAAATGTCTACTGCATCAGACTCTCTGCTCTATCTTAAAGTCTATTAGTATATTATTTCTCTTTTCTTCTAACATAATATTGAAATGTCAATTTTTCTTATACTATTATTTTACAAATGTCATAGTTTATAACGGCTATATTTTTTCAACAACTATATTACAACGGCTCTATTGTGACTGCTATACTCATATTTTTCAATTTAAATGTTATTTTTTAGATTCTTCGATTGTTATTTTTCTAACCGGATCTATTCTAATTCGTCATATTTGTAATGGCTATATTTCAACGGTCATAACAGCTATATTTCAATGGTCATATTTTCGTTATGGCTATATTATAACAGCGTAACGAGTATATTACAACGGTCATATTTGGATAAGGGGATTCATTCTAAACTACCGAGCTTAAGGAATTCCTTAAACGTCGTCATCGCATCAATGATCGGGGATTTATTCTCAACTCCAATCGAACCTTATTGAGCACATACTTATGAAAACCATTAATTGTCGCGTTCAAAAAAATGGAAATCATTAATTGTAAATTTACGACAAGTGAACTTTTAATAAAAGAATGAGCTTCAGCTTAGCCTTGGAAGTTGGAACAGAGAAGCTAGAGGGTTTTGTTCTTTGTTGAAATAATATTACTGTATATTCAAAGACGAGGGAATAGTGCCTCATTTTTCTCACCGAGGCACTGTAGCAAATACTACTAAATTGACCGAGCCAATGACGATACCATGCAGTTTTTCACTTTTGAAAACTTCATCTCACTCTTCAAAAAAGAAAGATTGAGGCCAGTTCCACTAATTCTTTTTTTTTTTTTTTTTTTACTTTTAGAAAAAGTGCACGTTTTGTCTTTATTCAATTTTTATTTTTTTTTGCATTTGTTAGTTTTGCGAGTCTACGCCGTTAAGCCCAAACCGGGATCCCCAAGAGATGGAAACTGGTGGGTGAAGCAGTGGCGACCGGACAGAGATGAAAACAATGGAAGGAAACCGACGGTAGAAGAGGAGACGAAAGGAAAGAGACTCAGATCTAGGAAAGGGGGGATAAAAGAGAAAGGAGATGAGAAAATAGGAGAGAGGAAGAAGGTAGAGGGGGAGGTTGAGAGAAGCGCCCGGGGAGGAGGAAGAGGCCGTCTTCCCCCCAAGGGAAATCGCCGGTGGATAATAAAGAACAGTAGTGGAAATTTTTTCTCTCTCCCTTCTCTCTTTTTTCTCTCTCTAAAACCAGCAAACCCTAGCCGCCAGCTTCGTTCCATCTCCTTCCCCTCCCCCGATCGGCGGCGGGA